>CAUYPK010128360.1:0-20878 GCA_963574355.1 Loris lydekkerianus
AGGACACTTGTACTAGAGTGTTTATTGCAGCTCAATTTACAATCGCCAAAATGTGGAAACAGCCTAAATGCCCACCAACCCAGGAATGGATTAACAAGCTGTGGTATATGTACACCATGGAATACTATTCAGCCATTAAAAAAAGGAGACTTTACATCCTTTGTATAAACCTGGATGGAAGTGGAAGACATTATTCTTAGTAAAGCATCACAAGAATGGAGAAGCATGAATCCTATGTACTCAATTTTGATATGAGGATAATTAATGACAATTAGGACAGGTGGGATGGGGAAGGGGAGAGCAGAGAGACAAAGAAGGAGGGAGGGATGAGGAAAGGAAGAGTAGAGAAAGGGAAGGAGGAAGGAGGTGGGGCCTGGATGTGTGCCACACCTTTTGGGGGCAAGACATGATTGCAAGAGGGACTTTATCTAACAGATGCAATCAGTGTAACCTGGCTTATTATACCCTCAATGAATCCCCAACAATTAAACAAAATATCATCTTGTCAGTAATAATATTAACTTCCATTTTTTAAAGTGCTCATTCTGTATTAGGCACTATGACACCTATTTTAACATCACATTTAATCCAAAAACAGCTTGTTGGAGTTGGAATTGCAAATCTCATGTTAGCGCTTAGGGAAGCTGATCTGAATGATTGACTGAGTTTCCCAGGTCCTACAGTGAGGAAGAAACAAGGTTAACTGTGTTTCCAAACTGTGGCTGATTGAAAAGCTTTCCATGTCCACACCTTGCTGTCAAGGTGGTAATGAAGTGTCCAAGAAGTCTTTGACCAAGCCTATCTAGTTAACTTGACTCTTGTTTCCTTGAACAGGACTCCTTGACCTCTCTGGTTTCTATCAAGTGGAAGTTCAGTTCATAAGGATAGTATTAGTTGAGGGAGGTAAAATATTTTACAATGAAAGGATGCAGCTGCTGTAGTTAACACATTCATCTTTAGGAAAGCACATTCATTTACATTTATAAATGTACAGGATAATGGAGCTGGAAGAAATCTTAGAGACTGTCTGTGTTTGGGCTAGGGACTGTGAAGCCAGCTCCAGAGAACCTGGAAGATATTGTGCTTTTAATGGAACTGAAGAAAATATCACTAAATTGAATTTCATCATTCAAACTTGATGGAGTTGTCCTAACAGAAATCATGACCACCCTATAAGTCTGCACTATTAACTGACAGGCCCAAGATCTTGGATATAAGAAAAGGTTGTACCCAAGTTTTCCAATTTATATTTTCTCTTTCTTGTTCATTTGTCTTGTCTGCAGGCCCTCACTTAAAGATAAGCTATAGCAGGCACCAAAGGTTTAAGAAAATATACAGGAGAAAAACCTAAAAAGTGAAAAAATTCTATCCATCAGGACTTTTGCCCCCCTGAAATTTGGGAAAAGGAAGCCATTTTTTAAAATGTGCACATGGGTTTTAAATTTGTTCTCATTGTGGAGAAATCTCATCAAGCTAAGGAACACTACCTATTTTCTTTCTTATTTTTCTTTTTGGAAGAGGTAATTTCTGTATGAGATAAACTATTGCATTCAGTGACTGGACCCTCCTGACGTGAGAATTTGATGGTCCTTGCAGTCACGTTGAGTCTCCCCAGCTGAGGTACCCCTTAGGACAGATATCTTCTCTTAAAACCTTTCCTCCAGTCCTGGCATTGGAGGGTGCCTGGTCCAAAGCATATGGACACAAATTGAGGTCTGCCTTAGTAAGGGAACTCCGGAGAAACAGAACCACCAATACACACCCAGACGTACATACACACACACCCTGTAGATTATATATGACCTACACATATCTTCCAATCGTCTATCAAGATATTTATATGGTAGAATTGGCTCATGTGATTGTGGCATCTGGCGAGTGCAAAATGCCAGCAGGCTGAAGACCCGGGGAAGACTTGATGTGGTAATGCAGATTTAAAGGTGGTCTGTTCCCTTGTCCTCAGAGGGCTCAATCCTTCTCTATAAGTCCTTCGCCTGGTGGGATGAGGCCCGTACATTGTGTGGAGAGTGATCTCCTTTGCTCAAAGCAGAACCTCTGAATGGATTAATGAACTATGGTATGTGTATATATGCTATATGGATAAATATATAGATACACATACACCATGGAATTCTATTCATTCATTAAAAAAAGATGGAGATTTTACCTCTTTTATATTTACCTGGAGTTGAAGAGCATGTCCTCAATACTAATTTTAAAGTAGTAAATGAACAACAACAGGCGTACATGTGAGAAAAAACACAATTAAATTCAAGTTGGGGGAGAGGGCTGAGGGGATCAGTAAGTGTCCATTTAGGGGGCCAATGTTGGAATATTTGGCACACCTCCTGGATGAAGGACTCAAAGACAACTCGGACTTTTCCTAACAAACGCGAACACTGTAACCTACTCCTATGTACCCTCATATTAACTCAGAAAAAAAAAACAAAAAGTCTACTGATGTAAATGTTGGTGTCATCTAAAGAAAAATCACAGGTACAACTAGACTTACATTTGACCAAATATCTAGATACCTTGGTCTAACCAAATTGATGCATAAAATTAACTTTTACAAGATCTAAGGTTAAAATTATCGTAGAACTTGGGGAAGCAGGGAGGAGGAGTGGAAATAGAAGTTAGGGACCTTGGTCTGCTGCTGACTGTCATTATGACTTTGTCTCTTTTATTTCACCTCTGAATAAAAGGAGAAATATATAATCTTTAAGAGAATTTGCAAAGTGGCTATTTCATAATGCCAATGACTTTGAAAATGAAGGGAGGAGGAAATGAGTTAGGTGAAACATCACAAAGCTGATGGCTTAGTGAGAGGAAGGTGGGGGATGACTGCCCTCTCCTGACTTCTTACCGTGTTCTAGAAGCTCTGTTACACATTTTATGCACATTCCATCCTCCCAGTGATTCTGCATACATTTATAGAGAAGGAAACGGAGGGCAGCAAACTCAGACCCACACAACGCAGAGTTAACATGGGTGACTCGAGTAGGCTTTCTCATTCTCACGAGGCAATATGGTCAATTAATGCCCATCTGCTAAGTGAGCCATGAGCCAAACCTGGGACATCCAGGCTGGATGATCTTGAATGAGGTTCCCATGGCATAGCAAGCCAGTCTCTTCTTAAGGGGAGCCCCTGGCTTCAGCCATGGCCAGATTGCCTGAGGATCGTTGCCCAGATTCTCTAAAAAGTCACTTTCTAGGCCCAGAGAAATCACACATCCTGATTCCAAAATTCAGATGCCCGTCTTTGCTCACCCCGATACAGCACCTATACAGAGTGGGTAACGGAGGCAGGGCTCCTCAAACTGCAGCCCGCGGGCCACATGAGGCCGTGTGATTGTATTTGTTTTCATTTTGTTTTTTTACTTCAAAATAAGATATGTGCAGTGTGCATAGGAATTTGTTCATAGTTTTTTTTTTTTTTTTTTTTTAAACTATAGTCCAGCCCTCCAGTGGTCTGAGGGACAGTGAACTGGACCCCTGTTTAAAAAGTTTGAGGACCCCTGCGTGGCTAGAGCATCAGAGTCACCATAACTTGAGTCCCGATCCCAGATCTGCCATTTCTAAGGTGTGTGACCCTGGATGATCATTTAATTTCTCTGAGCCTTGGGTATCCTCAGATCTAAACAGAAGTTAATGATACTTACTTTTCAGGTTGTGGGAAGAATTAATGAGAAACTGTCAGGAACTGCCAGGCTCCTCACCTGGCAGAGAATTGCTACTCAAGAATTGTAAATTTTCTTCTGACACAGGCTATGTCTGAAAAAATTAGAGGGTGGTGAAAGCGGTACTGGAGCTGGAAGGCAAACCTGTACACACTTCATCAGGAGATGATCCTGGGTGGCTGTGTGTGAGAGAGAACAGTGTGAGTGCACCGTTGTGGGGAGTCAGTGTAGACACAGTGTGCAGATTCTGCAGGGGAGAATCTGAGACCTGATATCTGGAAACCAACATTTCCCTCATGCCTTTGCAAAATGACTTAGGGTCCACCTCTTTTCCGCTTGCTCCCTTCTCTCCCTTTGCCTTCTCTGTCTCCTCTCCTGTCCCCCCCACTCCTTCCTTCCTTGTCTGTTCTGGCTCTTCCCTCCTTCTCCCCCCTTGTTGACCACCCCGTCCTTCTTGGCCTCCGTACTTCCTACACTTATTAGTGAGCAAAGTTCTTTCTTCCGCTCTTGTTTCCTTCTCCTCTTCCCTTACCTCTTTCCTTTCCTCTCCACTCTCTGCCTTGGCTTAGGGACCAGCGCTCCTCTCCTCCGGCCCCAGTGGTTCATTCCCATGAAGCCTGATGACCTTTCATATGTGAGTTAGAAAGAGGCAGTGGCCTCCTTGGCTCCCTCCTTTCCTGGGCCTGCCGTGATGCTCAGATCAAGCACCATCTGTTGCATTCATCCCGCTGATGGGTGAGCATTTTACTGCTCTGGGGAGGCAGAGCTCAGCGGTATCAGGAGGTAACATGGCTTGTTTGGACAGGTTTGATATATTATATTGATAGAGTTACCGCATAGGGCTGGGAGGGAGCCAGTATGGGAGGAGTGGAACCCAGGATGAAACCAGCCATGGAGATAATGGCTCAAACACTCCCCTCTCTCAGCCTGCCAGGGCTCTTGGCACTGTCCCCATGGCAAGATCAGCCAAGCAGATGGATGAGATTTGCTGTGGTGGGGAACAGAAAAGCTCACCACTCCGGGGAGCAAACCTTCTCTCTCCGTGCGCCTTCCTCTCCCCTAACAAGTCAGATCTGCATCAGTTTAGAAGAAAGGAAACAGAAATGACAGAATGGAAAGAGGCTGACCTTTATGAATTACAGAATGTCAGAGCCCATGAAACAAAAAGAAAGATGGGGATGGGGTGCTGTGTCAGTGCAGGCCCGGCTGGACAAAGCAGGCATCCTCAGATGGGAATTGAGAGAGATTTCAAGGAAGTAGCTGTTTATAGAGGTGCAGGCAGAGTGAAAAGATGTCAAAACACCAGGTCCGAGAGATGTCAAGAAGCCACTACCAGCTCCTAGAACAGAGGGGCAGGGAGAGAGCATGGTTTTACTCTGCCCCCCAAGAACTGCGACTGTGGAAAGGGGGCCTGGGCAGAAGCTGTCATTGTTGAGGCTCTTAGTCTCTACTAAAACATGGAACGGAAACAGGAAGGGAACAAAGGAAGAGGTACTTCCAGATTCCTCCCGTATCCTGTAGGGCATCCCCCTGGCCAAAACCACCTAGCGGCCAGATAACAAGCAGCCCTTTGAGTGATGTCACCCAAAGGTATCAGCCTCTAGGACAGAATGAGACTGGGGGTGGGGGATGGGTCTGGGAGGACAGACAGGGAGCAGCCAGCACACAGCAGGGATGGATGTGTGCTCCTCGCCTGCACTGTGCCCGCACAGGAGTGTGTGTCCCTCACCGTGACACTTACGCCCTCCCTGCCTTCTCCAAGGAGTAAGTGGCTTCCTCTCTACCCAGCACCTCCACGGTTTTCACATCTAAGACAAAGCTCCTGTTCTCTCCTCTCGGTCATGTTCTCTTATGTGTTCCTCCTCTCACTGAGGAAGTGTGATTCCCTGTCTGTGCAAACCCAAAGACTAGAAGTCATCCTGAATGCCACCCTCTCCCTTATCAATCAGTCTCCACCTTCTAGGAGCATTTTACTTAGAAAATACCTCGCAGATTTGCACACTTCTCTGACCTCTGTCTGCTGCTTGTCTTTGTCGTCTTTGCTACTTTCTGTCTCCAGCGTGGCTCCCTGCTCCCAGCTACCAGGGCCTCATACTGAGACGTAGGTAACACTGTTACCTCCTGGTCAGCCTTCTCACTTTCATTCTTGTCCATCTCCAGTGAATTCTCTCTTCTGCCAGAGTGATCACAATATTCTTTAAATGCAGATCTGATCACATCACTATCCAATCTCAAATGTTCAGTATGTTCCACCCTTAGCAAGGCCCAAAGGGGTTAGGAATAGATTTAGAGTTAGGGTTAGGGCTTTCTGTTTCTGTTCCAGCATTATCTCAGATTATTTATCTTCAATGATTCAGCCCCCGGGGGGATCAGAACTGCTTCTGTATTCCTTCTCCCCAAGAGGGCTTTGCCTCTAATTTTTACCAGTCTTACCTCAGCGCCTCAACACTCACTACTTCTTCCCCACCTGATTAACTGTACCCTTTAGAACTTGGTCACACGGCTCACCTCTATGACGGAAATTTTCATGATTTTCCTAGACTAGATCAAAGTCTTCTAATAACAGCCTCTCATATCATCCTTCACCTCTATAGTACATATCTCTTGTAAGTTTACACTTAGATGTCAATTATTAACTAGTATTGATCTTCCTGTCTATGAAATAAGCTGTCATGAGAGGATTTTGGTTTTTTTTTTTCACTACTGTATCTTGTTATGGACTGAATATTTGTATCCACCCAAACTTTATAGGTTTTGAAGCCCTAGCTGCTGTGTGGCCCTGTTCTAGTCTGCTCCAGCTACCATATCAAAATAAAGGTTGCTCATCCCTAATCCAAGATCCAAAGTGCTTTAGTAAACACAGCCTCTAAGTGTCACTGATGCTCAGAAAGTTTCAGATCTTGGAGCATTTTGGATTTTTGAGTTTTGGAATTAGGACACTAACCTCATACTATAGACTAGGTGGCTCAAATGGCAGAAATTTATTTTCTCACAATTCTGGAGGCAGAAAGTTCAAGGTCAAGATACAAGTATGGTTGAGTTCTGGTGACGGCCCTTTTCCCGGCTTCTCGCTGTGTGCTGACATGACCCTTGCTCAGTGTGAGTGCTTACATGGAGAGAAAGTGTTGTCTCTCTTCCTTACTCTTTTTAGAAGGCTACCAATCCTATCAAATTAGGAGCCCACGTTATGACCTCATTTAACCTTAATTACCTCCTAAAAGCCCCTTCTCTAAATATGGTCATTTTGGGAGTTAGGACTTCAACATATAAATTGGTGGGAAGGGGAGACACAGTTCAGTCCAGAGCAGACTATCTCTGGAAATAGGGTCCTAGGGGGGTGATTAAGATTAAATGAAGTCATCAGAAGGGGCTCTAATCTGATTGAACTGTGACCTTATAAGAAGAAGGGAGAGACCTGTCTCTGTCTCTGCCTCTCTCCCTCTGCCATGTAAAAACATGAGGAAGTGGCCATATGTAAGCCGGGAAGACCCAACCATTCTGCACCTTGATCTTGTATTTTCAACCTCCAAATCTGTGAGAAAATAAATGTCTGTATTTGAAGCCACCAGTCTGTGGAATTTTGTTATGGCAACTCAGAGGAGATATACCTCTGTGCTCAGCATGGGTACATGATGGCTTTTCTGTAAACTCTGTTGAATCAGTCTATAAATTAACGGAGTGATGAATGAATGTATGTTGACAGACCTGTGTGGGTCTCTCCCTTTGAAGATCCCAGACTATGGCTTGTTTTGAACTGTTGACCACAGTATAGAACACTTCTTACAATTTTGGGCAAATCACTCTTCTCTCTGGGTTTAAACAATCAAACTGGGCATGATGCTGCTTCTCAGAATCATCCTGTGTCCTCCTCCTAGAGAGTTACAAGCTTAGACCCCTTTTTGAGTCTTTTCGGTTCACCTTCAAGGAAACCTAACTGAGATGTGTGGAGAGGGAGCTATGCAGACCATTACAAAAGTTTTGAGGCAGACAAAAATCAAGAAATGTGAAATCCACACAGACAGAAATAAAGCCCTTCCAGCAACCCCGATAAGCCAAACTCGTTGAAACTTGCATGCGTGAATCAGAAAGGACGCTGTTGACTGTGTTTCTTGGATGTCAAAACTTTCATAGTGACCTACGTAGCAGGAGGGGCAGGTGGGAAAGCTGTAATGCCACCACATGGTCATTTGTGTTGACAAGTGTTTCTTTCTTAGCAATCCTACATGCCCCTGTCTCCCTGAAGGTGGGGCTTCTCATAGAACCCGGTACTAAACCAGCCCTCTAGGCGTGACTTACCCTATAAACCAGCGACCCCTTTCTAACCATGAAAATACATCCTGCGTATCAGATATTTACATTACGATTCATAACAGTAGCAAAATTACAAGTTATGAAGTAGCAATGAAAATAATTTTGTGGTTGGGGGTCACCACAACATAAGGAGCTGTATTAAAGGGTCACAGCATTAGGAAGGTTGAGGACCACTGCTATAGACACACACCTTTAGCTTTCCTGGGAAAACAGGAAAGAGATGGGTGTTGGGATGTGGAGGAGCCTCCTTTGTCCAGTCTGATGAAACCCCATCAAAGAAACAGAAATCTGCGGTACATCCCATCTCTTGGCATCAGACAGCAGGTAGTTCGAAGTGAGGGAGAAATTTCCTCGCCTCAAGAGACCTACATGGAGGGAGGCTTGAGTTTGAAGATTTCAAAGTCAGGGCTTTCTTTGGGATTTTCTCAGAACAAAAAGCACAGAGGCCATTCAGTGATTTTTTCCTTTCTTCTTTCTGCTTTCCTGTCCTTGCCTTTTATGATGCCTCTTTCCTTCCACCTCAAGCTTTTCTGGTCTCCTGCTTTTCTTTCTGCCCTTCTGACCTTACTCTCTGTATTTACTAGAACTTTCTACTACTACTTCTAATTTTGAAACTTTGTGGAAATGTGGCTAGTAGCAGATCATTTGTGAGCATGCAAATAGAACATTAGAAGTTGGTGTAGAAGGCTTGACTCTGCAAGTCTCTGGCTAAGAGCGAGTTGTACATCTTGTTTGGGGGGATCAACTTCCCCTTGGTAAAATGGGGATATGGTGCTAGGTGACCTACATATCCACAGTTTTGTACTTTTATCTCCTAAGACATTGTGTGACCTTCACTGACACCACCCTGGCTCAGGCTGCCCATGCAGAGCCTCAGCACTGGCCTCCTTCCCCGCCTTAATGAGTATTCTCCACATTCTAATAATTAGTAATTATTTTCAAAATGACTTTATTTGAACATGTCTGTTTCTTCTTTGAAACCTCTCAGTGATAACTTTTGGCTGTTAGGATAAAATTCGAACTCCCAAACGTGGTTTACAAGGTATCCTTATCTCTCCAGCCTTATCTCCCGCAGCCCCCGCTCCCCCCAATTGCAACCCCGTGAATTACTTCCCATCGTTCTGGCTTCAGATCGTCACTTGCGCTTCTCCTGCTGCCCAGGACGTGGTCTTCTCTCCAAGTCCAGCCTAATTCTGCCTTTTTGCTAATTCCTTACTCATTCTTAAGGTCTTTTTTTTTTTTTTTAAATCATATATTTTTATAATCTTTTTTTTATTGTTAAATCATAGCTGTGTACATTAGTGCAATCAAGGGGTACAATGTGCTGGTTTCATATACAATCTGTAATATTCTCATCAAACTGTGCAACGTAGCCTTCATGGCATTTTCTGAGCTATTGTATGTAGACATTTATGTACATAGTGCCTCCTCCTGGAAGTCTGCTTGGCTCCCAGGGTGGGTGTGATGATTTTCTTTGGTGATCCTCAGGAATTCTCTACTTTCCTGTCACAGAAAGATTACACAGTGTTAGAATTTTCTAGACATGTGTCTTATTGAACTATGAATTGCTTGAATAATGAATTGTATCTGACATTTCAATACCATATCTCAAGGGCCTAGAGTAGTGCCTGGAACATAGCAGGTGTTGAATAAATAAATGAGTAATCTAGCAGGCGCATCTGTGCCTGGCCAGTGCTCTGTGAGTCTGTCTTTATTGGGTCAGGGAGGGAGTTTCAGGAACCCAGGGTGGCCAGGCCCAGTCCTCCAGGGGCTGAGCAGGGGCCAAGCCCTAACCTCAGCCCTGTTGCCACCCTGTAGCAGCAGCTGAGGCGACGCAGGAGACAGTGGAGTCCCTGATGCAGAAGTTCAAGGAGAGTTTCCGGGCTAACACTCCCATCGAGATCGGCCACCTGCAGCCAGCCCCACGCAGTGTGTCAGCAGGGAAGCGGAAGCGGAGGAACAAGTCTCGAGGTAGGCGCTCCTGGACCTCTATCCAAGAAGTCAGCGGACTGTCCCCTGGGTCCAAAGTTGCTGGGGACAGCTATGCCCTCTTCCCTTGCTGGCCTGTGCTCACAGAACTTGTGCTCCTCCCCCTCCAGTAAATCCCCATGGAGACAGCAAACCTGTGCTCCCTGCACCCAGAGCTAACCTGTCTGAGTCCTGCTGCCTCGTCTGGGAATGGGAATGGATTCTCCAAATTTTAGAGCGGCTGAGAAGATTAGCAGCAATATATGAGATGTATTTAGCACCAAGACTTGCACATGTAGTAATTCTTTAAGTTATAGCTGGTGTCTTTCTGGAGAGGCAGAACACCCTATCAGAAGACGTAAACTTTGTCTATCAGCCAATGAAGAGTGCGTTCCTCTTAGACACCAAGTCACATGTGGTTAGCGGAAGATGATGATGATGGAGATAATGGTGGGGTTAGGCCCACTTTTTAGTAGGCTGTGTAGTATGACAGTCAACAGTAGGAGCTTTATCCATTAGACAGAATGGCTTTCAAATTTAGGTTCTACTGCTGTGTCAGCCAAGGCAAGTCACTTCTTTTTCACTCTCAGGGTTGTTACAATATCTCAGCACAGTGCCCAGCCCAGCATCCAGTAAAAAGCATCTTTCTCTCCCGATTATTTTCCTCCTCCCTCTTTCCCTTTCTCTCCTTTCATTCGAGCATCAGCTCTCTAATCACGAGCCTCCTCTTTCTCACACCCGCGTCTTCGTCATCTTCTCTATCATCTTCCTCATCTGTATCGCCACCCTCGTCTTCATCATCTTCTCCATTACCTTCCCCTGAGTATCGTGTTTCTGTGGGAGGAGCCCACTTGTCCTTGGCTGATTTCCACCCCTCATCATTTCCTTTTTAGCCCACTCAGTGTTCTCCAGCTGGCCACTCCTCTTCTTGTGTCTCTTTTCCCCACCCTATAACCTTGCACTGATCCTGTCATCCCCTTTCTTCTCGGCTTCAGTAGTTAGCCAGCACCATCAGACATGTCTAAGCCTATGAATGTGACCCCCGCAGCCATAAAGAGCCCTGATCTCCACTGTGACCCGTAAATCATGTGCTTTGTTGTCCCAAGTTCCTCCCTGTACCATTCTCTCTTTGTGACATCTCCTATCTGGCCCCTAAGAATAATCGTGGTCACTTATTGACACTAGATCCTCTTCTTATGTACTTAGTGCTAAAAACAATTTTATATACATTTTAAGAAAGGAAAAACTGTATTAACATGACTTCTGCAATTATAGGACATACAAGATAATGAACGTTCTCAATATACATTGTGTATTATAACTTTATTATAGTTTGTTACTTTCTTAAAATGTGTACACGTTTTTGGCACCCTCTTTGTATGTATATTTGTGTGTGTGTGTGTGTGTGGGCATGTAGATGTGTGTGTGTGTATCTCATTTGATCCTCACAGCCACCCTGTGAAGCAGGCACAATGGTAATTTCCATTTTTCAGATGATCTCACTAAGGCACAGATCGCTATGGTAACCGGCCCAAGGGGGCAGTCTAGCAAATGGTGGAGCCAGGGACAACCCAGCAGTCTGAGTCGCAAACCTTTTCCCTTAACCGCTCGGTTCTACATTGGTAAAATCTTACCTGTCTTTCCAAGCTCAACATGAATGACACATTTTCATGAAGACATCACCGACTGTCACAGTCACGGTTCACTCTGAATTCTCCCAGCTTTTCTTTATACATGCGTAAAGCACGATTTCATTTATGTGTGATACAATTTGCTGTTGTCCGGCTCTTAGTGAGACAGAGTTCTTTTTGAAGGTGGGGATTTCCTTATTGTTTGAATGGCCTTTACTTTTCTGGATCTTAACCAGTTCCTGACACATCGCAGATGCTTACTATTTGGTGAGAGGACATATAGGGCCAAACCCTGTGAACTCCTGAATCTTGTAAAAAGGAAACATGTGCATGTTAAACTAAGGTCACAACATTGAGGAAGAAAAGGATAATGGAGTTCCTTTTTGGAACTGGAGTTTTGAAACCCGAGGTTGAATCACTATCTAGTGATAAACAGCAGTGGCCACCAAGGCAGAAAGGGCTGAGCGCTAATTCCAACCTAGTCAGTTTCAACTTGCAGGGCTGAGGAAGTCATTGGCTGGCTCTGAGCCTCAGTTTCCCCTTTTTTAAAATGGGATGCCAGTCTCCACATTGCCGTGAAGATCTGATGAAATGATGAATGCAGGTCACCTTGGAAAGGTCAGACAACATGTACCAGGGACTGAATAAATGCTATTCTGTGTTTGTTCTGCTTTAGGTATTGATGCTTACTCACAATTACCCTCAGCCTTATCTATCTTTCTATCTTCCTTCTCCTCTCCTCTCCTCTTTTCTCTCCTCTTCTCTCTCTTTTCTTTTCTTTGTGTTGCTTTTCTTTTCTTTGTTTTTCTTTTTTTTTTTTTTTTTTTTGAGACAGAGTCTCACTCTGTGCCCCGAGTAGAGTGCCATGGCATCATCGCTCACGACAACCTCAAACACTTGGGCTTGAGCAGCCCTCCTGCCTCAGGCACCCAAGTAGCTGGTACTACAGGTGCCTATCAGAATGCCTGGCTATTTTTTCTATTTTTAGCAGAGATGGGGTCTTGTTTTTGCTCAAGCTTGTCTGGAACTCCTGCATTCAGGTTATCCACCCACTACGGCCTCTCAGAATGCCAGGATTATATGGTGTGTATGTGCACATAGGATAAGGGCGAAGACTCCTTGGTGAATGGTAAAGAAATAAATATAGTAATACTTGACTCCAAATCCATAACCTCTCTTCTCTTTATTACTTAACTGATTTCACTTTCTTAGAATCATATACGAAGCATTTTTTGTGTCACTGAATTTTCCAAAAATATCCATTTTATGCACCATAATTATCTTAACCAGGACCCTACTTAGGTATTTGGACTGATTTTATTATTTGATCATCACAAACAATGCCACACAGAAGCAGCCTTTGGTTTTTGTTTATTGCATAACACTTGACCTTTACTTACAAATCTGTCTCCCTCTCCTAGAGCAGAATTTCAAAATTAGATTATTAATGAAAATTCCTTTCAAGTTATGTTATTTTCCAAGTTAGATGGGGTCTTGAGGAACTATGCATGTGGACATTCATTCCTTACTCCTCACTGTACATTGATCCATCCTCCCTTTCATTGTCACTGTGATGACCTCTGTCATTTCTTACCTTCTGCATATAACTGTACCCTCATGTGAGTCAGTCTTCCCAAGCAGTCAAAGTCATCTTTGCAGAGAGATAAACCAGATAAGGTCACACTCTTACATAAGATCCTTTGATGGTTTCCTGTTACTCTCTAGAATACAATCCAAACTCCGCACTGTGGCTTGTAGTCGTGGTGTGATCTAGATCTGGCTCCTGCCCTCTTTCCTCATAGCATTTACTCAGCATTTCTTTGTGCTGCAGCCAGACTGTTTTTATGTTTCAGGAACACAACCAACATTTCCCTCTTTAGCATTTGCAACTTGCTTTTCCCGCTCCTTCCTTACCACGCCTCTGTCTGGCCCCCAGCTGCTCCCCAAGCTGGCCCCTTCTCACCTGTAACTCTCAGCCCAAATGCCAGCTCCTCAGAACCATCTTCCATGACTTCCCAAACTTCTTCTTCTTTTTCTTTTTTTTTTTTTTGACAGAGTCTCACTCTGTCACCCTGCGTGGAGTGCCATGACATCATCATAGCTCAAACTCTTACGCTCCAGCAATTCTTCTGCCTCAGCCTCCTGAATAGCAGAGACTACAGGCACCCTCCGCAGTGCCCGGCTAGTTTTTTCTATTTTTAGTAGAGACAGGGTTTCAATCTTGCTTAGACTGGTCTCAAACTCCTGAGCTCCAACAATTCACCCTCCTTGGCCCCCAGAGTATAAGATTATGGGCATGAGCCACTGAGTGTCCCACGACTCCCCAGTCTAATGTTTTGCTCCTTGTAGCTCCTAATCTGCTACGATTTTTTATATCATCCCTTTTTGACTTCTTCCAGAGTAGTAGTTTCATCTAAAATTGTTAGTTCTTTGCTTATTTATTATCCTTATCTCTGAAGTATGAGCTTTATATTTATAAACACAATATAAGAAAGTTCTTTATAAATATTTGTTGAATAAGTGGTTGGATTAACATCTAAGATTACTGGAAAGTGGCTCAGTTTTACAACTTTCAAACTGGTGCTGTGCAAGGAATCTGTGATGAACCAAAGCCTCCTGGTACCGACCTCCCGAGAATCCCATTTCCCCCATAGACAAACTCACAGACAAATAATGCAGTAAATGTGCTCAAGTGGATGCTGTTAAAGCAATTTCCAAAACAGTTTAGCAGCACTGTGCTGGTAATTTTCCTGCTACTGCTGGATAAGATTTTTGCAGGAGAGGAATAAAGATAATATATGTCAGCCCTACGTTTCCAAACTTGTTCACCACAACCTATCAAGATCTTCTTGGACAAGGGAACTCTGTGGTTAAAAGGAAAAAAAAAAAAAAAGTTTTGGAAATTCTGCACACTTCCTATTCTTAAAGATTCCTCAGTGGAACTTCAGAGTTGGTTAAAGACTCCGCGAAGTCCTGTAATACAGAAATCTGGGCAATTTTGTTAACAAGATGTCATGATATGATCTTTACCACAGACTCTGTTTTCTTCCTGGAACATTTATTTATGTCTCGTGGAACAGAGCATCTGTAGAAACACAATTTGGGAAACACTCCATGAGCCTGCATTGCCCATGAGAATCACATGTAGGTATGATGGTCTAAATCTACTGTGGTTCACGGGTGCTCCCCTCCTCCTGGCAGCCAGGTGGTCCTGGGAGCCTTGACTTCTTTCTGCCTTGTCATGCTCTACACCCAGCCCATGGAGCCCAGGGGTTCCAGCAGATAGAATGGGTAGTTGAGAGACAGTCCTGGAATTGAGCACCTGGTTAAAAACAGCAACTATGTAGCTGTGTCCTCCTCTTGGGAGACCTGGGGTAGGCTGTATTGCATCACCCTTAACCAGATACAAGAAGGCTAGTAGAGACTCAATTGCTGCCTTTGTGTGTGCAGCACGGTTTTATGAGACAGCTATTAAGGGGCTACTCCCCAACATTGCATGGGCAGTGTGCGGGAGGTGCTGGCATTCAGATAAAGCAGGGGGAGAATATTTTTGGATGTGAGGAAGAGTTTCCCGAGGCTCATTCAGTTTAGATAGTGGTTTTTAAAAAAAAGACTGTGTCTTTGAAATTTAATTCCACCAATGGCTAACCGGATGATCTTCAGCAAATGAATGAGAGCTCAGTTTCCTGTTCTGTACAGTAGTGCTGACAATACCAACGCCACATGGGGATTGTGAGATGCTGCCCCAGAAATACTTGGCTGGGTGCCTGACACATGCTTAACCCTCAGTAAAGAGTTGGCAAGTGTTATCACTGCCATCAAGGTCCTGCTCATCTGGCCTCCAGAGTCTCACAAATCCAGCCCCTGCTTCCTGGGTCATTGCCTCTGACTAGAGATTTCGTATCTAGAGTCCTGCAGCAGCAGCTTCATCCAGCCTTGTCACCTGTGAATCCGTCTGCCACCCTGGCAACTGGGGTGAGCTTTTGAAAACATGCTCTATCTGGCCATGATGCTTTCCTACCTACAATGCTTTCCTGATATTCTGCTGCTTGCACTGGGGTCTTACCAAGCTTTGGAAGAGAAATCTTCAAAGGTTGATGAGAGTGAACGCATCCCCCAGTGGGTCAGCATCTGTCCTCTGAAGACATCAGTCATAAAGTCCACATTCCAGGTTCCATCTTAAAAAAAATAATCCACGTCATTCTGTTTCATAATATATGTATATTTCGTTTAACTTGAGTAGTAACATTGGCCAGTTAATTAATTTAACATTTGCTCAAGTCTTGCGATAATATAAATGTCCCAGAAAGAACTGTGATGAAGCTCATTGTTAGAGGAGGCTAATAGTTACATCTTTGCAAGTCGAATAAGAGAGTGGCAGGGAAGCATTCAGCACAGAACCAGGCAGAAGGCGCACATTGAACATACCTGCTCTCTGCCTGTGTGATTCTCATCACTTACTTTTGTCATGATTATTATGCCATAGGAATACATATACCTAGTTTCAGAAGCAAGAGACTGTGGTGTAAAGGGCATACCACTCAACAGGATTGAAAGGTTGCTGTCACCTGCTACACAAAGCACCTTCTTAGGCCAGACTCCATCCTCCCTGTGGCTGCCCCTGAGTCCTAAGCCACTGTATTCTGCCGCCTCAACACAGGGACTGTGTCTCTCTTCCCACAACATGTCTGGCTTTCTAAGTCAGCATACTTATCACATCCTGCCTGCAAGGTCCTCCTTTCCATCCCCTCTCGCTCCAGGCAGAAAGTTGCTACCCAGCTTCCAAATCCAGCCTCAGAGTCTTCTCCGTGAAGCCCTTCCTCAGCCCCTCACCTGGATGAGCGAGACTCTTCTCTGGGCACTCACAGCCCAGTGCTGTTCTTTATTCCATCCCTGATGACAGAGCATCACAAATACATGTGCATGCATCTGTCACCTTCTATGCTTACCATCCTATGATGGAAAGGACAGTATTTTATGTCTATCTCTAGCCCAGATGGCTAACAAAGAAGTGTCAGGAGATAGTGGCTGGCTGAAGGGGATAACATAGGAATGGATGAGATGAGTGAATGGATAAAAGGAGGTAGTTGGGAGCCTCACAGAATGCAAAGGGTAAGGAGGTTCAGTGCAACCTGCTATCTAGTGAGCATTGTTGTATTTTAGGCACTGTGTTCATCGCACATATTATCTCACTAAAAGTTCTTGTAACCTCATAAAGTAAGATCTATAATTATCCTTGTTCAGGCTTACACAGTTTAATTGACTTGTCCAACTTTATTCAGCTATTAGCTTGTGGAGCTATGGATTCAGAGCCCAAATCATCAGAATTTAGAGCGCACGTTTAAATTCCAAGATGACTTGACTTCTACCCTTAGCTACCCAACTAAGCTTTTTGAGCTATGAAATTATACCAACCTCCCTCACAAGGTCAATTACATTTGCAAACTCACTTATAAAAAGTGCTACCTAGATATTTTGTTGCTCAATATCACTATTGTCATCTTTGAAGTACTCTCTTGGGTCATCTGGTGACCATAGTGATTGTCAGCAATGAGGTACGTAGCACTTTTTCTGGGACGAGTTTGCAAACTTAATTATTGGACATTGTATGATGATAGTTCTCTGGCTATTCCAGAAAAAGAGTTCCAAAATTGCTTTGAAGCGTGGACTAGGCCCTGGCATCAGTACATAGCTTTCCATGGGGTGCACGTTGAAGGTGGCCATGTTGATATGCAACAGTGAGGAATGCAGCACTTTTTTTAGGCTGAGTTGATGAACTTAATTGTCCAACCTCATAGATACTAGAAAGAAGGAGAAGAAGCATCTTTTGACAGTATTTCTGTGTCACCAGTGCTGCTCAGTAGCTACACTGTTCCAAAAGGTGAGGCCTTACTCTCTCTGAGCTAACAGAGTCAGGACTACCCCTTTCAGCTTCTGTCGGGCCTGAAGGAGCCAGTCCCGTGTCCTCAGGAGCTTGAGACACTAAATAGTGTCCTGTGCATTTTTTTTTTTTTTTTTGAGGCAGAGTTTCACTTTATTGCCCTTGGTAGAGTGCTGTGGCGTCACAGCTCACAGTAACCTCATACTCTTGGGCTCAAGTGATTCTCTTGCCTCAGCCTCCCAAGTAGCTAGGTCTATAGGTACCCACCACCACGCCCGGCTATTTTTAGAAATGGGATCTCACTTTTGCTCAGTCTAGTCTCAAACCCATGAGTTCAGGCAGTCCACCTGCCTTGGCTTCCCAGAGTGTTAGGATTACAGGCGTGAGCCACTGCTCCCAACCTTTCCCTGTGCATTTTTTAAGACATCCACTCAACTTTTCATTATTCCAGGCATATGTAGGATATGGCACCCAGACCTCTGTCCACCAGCACTTCCTCATTTATTGAAAAAAGTGGCGGCTTAGACATTTGCACCACAATGAAAACATGAAAGTGGCATGGGCCGCCTTGGGGTATTAACTAGGAGAATAATTAGGCTCCCCTACTGGGGTAATCCTTAAATAATGCCTTGATATTAACCAGGGAGAGAGGCTGGGAAGACATTGCTGGTATTATATGCAAAGGCACATGGGGTGAAGCTGTGCAGGGCGTCATGGGAATATCTGGAAGGGAATGTGAACGAGGCAGAGGCTGAGAAGCACCAATTCCTCCAGCACAGTCAGACCCTGGATTTTGTCCCGAGTTTTCCAGTTGTATCTTCATGCTGTGGAGGAGAGGCCAATTCTGGCTGCTGTATCCTTTCTGATCAGCAGGCTCCAGTGTGCCTTTCACTGTGGGGCACTGTCCTACAAGGCAGATTTATTTAATACACCTATATAATTTTTTTTATTAGTAACTGGCAATAAATTACTTACTTAGTTGGAAGCAAATAGAAAGATTAATGACTTTAGTTAGTTGTCTCACTAGGTTGCTGGTCTGCTTCAACCCTGAACAGGAAGCTCCAAGACCTATCTGTGTTCCTTGGATCTCTGTCTTTTCCCCCCATATTTTATTCCCTGGCAGCCTTCCCTTCCTACAGAGGACTTTGGAGTGGGGTTCATGGCCCTTTTGCCAAAGGAAGTTTTGACACTGCATCATTGAAATGAAGTTCAACTTAAATGACAAGAGGTTCCGAAGGTCAAGAGGGGACTGGGTGGACCCCAGCTACCTAGAGATGAGCCTTGAGTCTGTGCTGAAATGGTGTCTCCTTTCTCCACCTCTGTGACATTCCACTGGCTTGATTTTTCTCGTCTTCCCTATTGCCAATACCTAAACTCTACCTTTCCTTTAAGACAAAACCCTAAGTCCATTTTCTCCATGCATCTTTTGGTTTAATTTTTCCTGAAGGAAAGTTGTACACATTCCCCCAAGCCAGTGATTTTCTACTTGTCTGCTGCTGCACACTGGCGTGTCATGAGAGGATCTTAGGTGTGCCGTGAAAATTTTAAAATACCATTAATTAAAATATTTTTGAAAGAAGTTCAAAGTACATAAATATATTCTTTTTTCTACTCTTTTCTTGGGGGGGGGGGATCAACATAATTTTGCCTCAGAGGTTTAACTATGGGTTCAAGTGTACCATGAGATCAAATGGGTTGAAAAACACTGCTGTAAGCTTTGATAACCTCTTCACTGGGGATATTTGTCATTCATTCCCTTTTTTGGAGTAATTTATGGCCACTTCTCATCTTCTCTCTTAATTAATCTCTTCAATTCTAGCAACTATTTTCATGCCATGTTGGCCTTCCATTGGCTAGCCTACTTCCTGACAAATAACAGAAGCTCAATTTATGTTTTATGAACTAATGGACAATTAATCAAACCAGCTACATGATTGTGGATGAAACCTTCCACTCCCAAGGCCTCAGTGTCCCCATGTGACAGGCTGTGTGGCTTCATGGCAATGTGCTCAGATGTGAGTCAGGCAGATGTGGATTCACATCCCAACTCTTGCTACACGTTGGAAATGACTTATGCACTAAATCTCCATTACCTAATCTGCAAACTGTACCATCCGCTACCTCATAGGGAGTCTGGGAGGATAAGAGTTAATGTATGTAAAGTGTTCAGCAGACTGTACTGAACATGCTAAGTACCTAATCAATCTTTATTGTTCTTAATTTGGAAAGCAAAGGTGATGAGCTATTCCCGCAGAGCTCCTCCAACTCAAGTAGCCTTTGACAATATATATGATTGGGAAGCATTATTGTGTGGTGAAAAGTCTAGAATTCAGAGTCAGAAAGCCCTGTTTTGAACTCGAACCCTGCCATAAGTGCAATGGGTCGTCAGGGAAACTTCGTTTCACGCTCAGGATTCTAATCCTAGCACTTGGGGATGGGCTTATATCTGCCATTCTTTTTGTCCAGGGCTGTTGTGAGAATGTACTGGAGTGCTTATGAAAATGCACCTTTACAGCATGGTAGAGATGAGCCCTACCACCTGCAAAGACAAGGAAAAACACACATCTTTGGTTGAGGAGCCTTTGCCCGAGGTCTCTGGCTTTCCCTCTCTTGACTGCATGCCCCTCCTAAGAGGAGCAGCTGGGGACAGCACCAGCACCAACACAGTGACCTCCAGGGAGCACTAGATTGAAGCATGCGAGAGCTGATCTGTCCTCAGAGCACACAATGATAAATCTTCCCTGGTGTGACTTTCAGAGAAGTTTATATTCCTAAAAGTGTAAGTGTCCTCCAGGCAGTTTTCCTTGTCCATCTGAAATATGCCAGGGGGCTCTTAGACATCTCTCTCTGGCCTGGAGGATGGACTCTCGAGAGGCAACTGCAGATGGCCTCTTAGCAGAAGGCTCTGGAGCAGGTCCTGGTGAGGCCTGGGAGCACACCACTTGAATATTTATTACATCTGAATGGAACAATGACATGGTAGCGTTGTCACATAATAGACACTCTGAACTTAATGGATTAAAACAGCAACCATTTGGCTCCACGCCTGTAGCTCAGCGGCTAAGGCACCAGTCACATACACGTGAGCTGGCGGGTTCGAACCTAGCCTGGGGCTGCCAAGGCAACAGTGACAACTATAACCAAAAATAGCCAGGTGTTGTGGCA
This sequence comes from Loris lydekkerianus, assembly GCA_963574355.1. Taxonomy (NCBI): domain Eukaryota; kingdom Metazoa; phylum Chordata; class Mammalia; order Primates; family Lorisidae; genus Loris; species Loris lydekkerianus. The sequence goes on from CAUYPK010128360.1 coordinate 20,637, forward strand.
GGTGCCTGTAGTCCCAGCTATTTGGGAGGTTGAGACAAGAGAATCACTTCATTTCCATCTCTGATGAACTAAAACACTTGGCTTTGACCACCAGAATGAGCAGAATAGATGACATGCACCTTGGGGTCAATCCTCAGAACGCCTTGCAGCACCCATTCCTGCTGTTTTTGGAATCCTCCAGCATGTGGACCAACTTGGGATAGCTGGCTGACCACAGGTGCATGGCCAGGGTCAGACCCACT
>CAUYPK010128367.1:0-20542 GCA_963574355.1 Loris lydekkerianus
CCCTTTGTAACAATGAAAATACATCCTGCATATCAGATATTTACATTACGATTCATAACAGTAGCAAAATTACAGTTATGAAGTAGCAACAAAAATAATTTTATGGTTGGGGGTCACCACAACATGAGGAACTATATTCAAGGGTTGTGGCATTAGGAAGGTTGAGAACCATGGTCATAGACTAACAAGAACACATTCAGAGGAGAAAAACCGCACCACGTATACACACTGGAAGGGACATTTAACTTGTAGAGGAGAAAATAAGAGGGTGGAGATAGTAGAGAAGAGAAGGTAAGACAACTATTTCCACGCTTCTGTAGGACTTTACATCTAGAAGAGGCATAAAATCTGTTCTATTTCCAGGGTCCAATCTAGGATCAATGGGCAGAAGTCACAAGTAGACACATTTTACTTCTATATTGCTTTATATGAAATACTTGTATTTCCACAAGGTCACCTAGAAAGGGGCTTTATAATGCCAGTCAAAGAATGTATGATTGTGAAGACAAAAACTGTTAATTTACAAATACGGACACTAAAAAGTGACAATCAGGTGATAGCTGTAAGATTTATATATACAAAATTTTGGTCCCTTACTCTTAAAAATTAAACTTAGTGATTCTTTCTCAAATTGTATCCCACAATAGCAAATATGCATTTTCTATTTCAAAATCAATATAGGACAAACTCATAAAAGAACCGTATATGTTTTTAGCATTTGTTTGCTTAAGGGTCTTTAGGAGTTTTTAAAGTGTTTGCAGAACCACATGTAAGAACTCTGAGACATGGAAGAAGATAACGTGAATACAACCTTAGAGAAGAAAGCAGATAGCTGACAAGTGAGAGGCTAGCGGTGAACCTATAGGAAAGAGTGGGAGTTAGAAGAGCTAACAGCTCTTTGACCGTTAGTTAGAATGAGCAAAGGAGAATAATCCATTAGCTGTAATCAGGGTGGATGCATGGGCACAGCCTAGAAAAGGTTAGCACTGTATGCACTGCATTGACCTTGGACAGTTGTGCTGTACTGTACACAGCCATGTTACCATCATCCGCAAGTCGTGGGAGTAAGACTCAGGACCACAGTAGCTCATCCAGCACTTTTAGATCAATTAGAAAAAGGCACACACTGGTTGATACAGCTCTGAAGGCAAATTGCCTGGGGAATAGAGGATGGGTTGGATTTCAGCTTCCTCACATCCCTTCTGCTCAGCATCTTTGTGTAGGGAGTGCCTGTATCCAGGGCCCTTGATAGTCATAACTTGACCTATTCATACATCTAAAACCCATGTCTAGAATTCTATATCTAGGCTCTAAGGGTTGCAGCAGAAGAATGAGATTGTTCATTGTGTTTGCAATGGAATATGTCATACTATGTACAAATGGCAAAAAACTTTCAGAACTATCCAAATTTGGAATATGAAAGCAAAATTGGTGAAGCCAATCCTGGGGAAAGTGATTTTCAAATAGTAGCATGTATCAGAATTACCCAGAGGCTGCAAGCTCTTATGGCTGGGTCCTGCTTTCATAGTCTCTGATTTAGTAGATGTTCTAACATTAGGTGTTCCCAGATCATACTGATAAGGGTAGGCCAGGGACCACACTTTAGACAATCATTTACAAACTTTAATGTGGGCATAAATCACTTGGCAGTCTTGTTAAAATGCAGACCCTAGTGAGTCTGGAGCAGCATCTGAGATTCTGCATTTTTGAGCAAGTTTCCAAGTGCTGGCCCAGGCACTAAGCTCTAAGTATTAAGGGCCTCCAATTGGCTACATGGCAGATGCTAAGCCTGAAGTTGCGTCACAAAATATCTCGGCTATTGAGACAAGAGGGCTGTTGGGCAGGGACCCAGGTAGCTCATTCATCCATCCCACAGATGTGAGCACTTACGGTGCCCCAGGTGTTGTGACAGTGCTGGGACACAGCGTGAACAAAGCGAAGTCCTGCTGTCATGGAGTTCCCATTCCAGAGATCCAAAGTCACGCTTACAGCTTACTCTTCACTCTTACATTCCTTTGGTGTGCTTCAATTTTTCATATTAATACTCACCCTGAGGAAGTAGAAAGACAAAGAACTAAAGAAAAGTATAAGTTCCAAGACTTTTTTCTTCCCATTTTAAGAAGTATAAACATTTCTTAGACTTCTAAATCAATTTTTCGGAAAATATTAATATATCCACATACTTACATAAGCATACTCATTTTTACTTCCTCCAAATAATTTCTAACAACGTATACATGGAGCCACATTTTAATGCTATTGTCTTATGGAGATATAGACAGAGTCATATCTGAACATTGGCTTTTATGGATCAAGCCAGCATTCAGAGGAGGTACAGAGTATTTGAAGGGAGCCAATGGAGGATTTCCACTGCCTTCTAGTTTCCTCCCAGGGAAGTCTGGGTGAATGGGAAGGAGACACCCAGTAGATCAATAGTCCAGGTCATGAAGAGGCCATGAAGTATAGTGACCAGGACTGTGGGCTCAAATCTCATCCCTATATTTTATAAATTAGTTGGTAATTATAACCATGGAAAGTAACTTAATGTCTCTGATGCCTACTAGCCTCATCTGAAAAGGGGAGAGAAAATCTACCGTGCAAGGTGGTTGAGGGAATAAGTGAAATAAACATATGCATGACTCATGGTGAACTCTCAATAAACGGTGGCTTGGTGTCAGGCTGGAGGTGGACCAGAACATCAGTGTAGTTCAGTACTATTTTTGAGAGAGATGCGTAAGCAATGTAGAGGAATAGCATGGTATGAATGTTCTTTCTCCTTTGCTAACTCTCCAGAATACAATAGAAAGGTTTTGTTGGGAAGAGGAGAAAGTCACTAAGCCAATAATAAACGGCTGAGCTAGACTTGAGTGGGAGAGGATTCTGTGCTCAAACGAGTGAGAATTCCCTCCTAAGATTGGGGAATGGAATTTTAAAATAGATACACAAGAGCTTTAAAATGACAATATCAAAAGCTGTTGGAGTTTTGTAAAACTGCTATGTCATGAGTTGCTGGCGCACTTTGGTGCTATCTTTTAGGAAAATAATTTGGCAGCGTGGATTAGAAATTATGAAAATGTTTGCACTCTTTATCCTAATTATTCTACTTTTAGAAATTTATTCTAAGGAAATAATCCAAAGAAAGAAAACGAGGAAGGTTATTATTTGTAGTACCTTTAAGGGAGAAGAACAAAAAATTCAGAAAGCAGCTATTTAATTTAAAGGATAGTTCTGAAGATTATGTAGCAATGTGTCCCAGTCACTATTGCTGCAAACCAAAATTTGCAAAAATTTGCAAAATTACCTTAAAACCTCGTATCTTTAACCAGTCATTCATTTTCTTTTGCCCACAGTTGAATGGGTCAGGAGTTCAAAACGTTTGGGAAGTTCTTACTTGTGATCTGCCATGATTGGTATTCAGGCCTTGGCGGAAAGTAGCCATCCAAAAGTTTGACTGGGTTTGTCTTCCAAGATGGATCGCTCATGGGATAGGCAGTTGGTGCTGGCTGCCAGGCAGAAGCCCAGCTGGTCTGCCAACCAAAGCGCCTAACTCGCCTCCCCAACATAGCATCCTCAGGATAATCAGACACGGCTCTCTTTTCTCCCAGAACTAACGTCCCAAGAGTACCAGGTAGAAGCCTAGCAGCTTTTTCTGATATGATCTTGGAAGTCATGCAACGTCATGTCCACTGCATTCTGTCTTACAAATGAATCACTAGGGTTGACCCAAATTCAAGGCGAGAGGATACAGACTCCATCCCTCAATGACGGCACTGCCAAAGGAATTACGGACGTGTTTTAGAATTGCCACAATCTTATTTGCATTCCTCCCACATGCACAATACCCTCCCCCTTATCGTGATTTCTAAAAGACTCAGCACTTCCCTCAGGCCTGAGGTTCAGGATCCCATCATCTCTGTCAAGATCCTGGTGTCACCGAGTCTGCTCAAGTGTCTAAGACCTGGGGACTAAAGTCATTAGGGATAGAATAAATACAGTAGATACTCACATTCAAAAAAGGGAAGGCACGGGGTGCACATACCAGCCACTGGTCCCTAGAAATTTGAAACGCAGCGGAGCACATGTCACCAATTCTTGAGTAGGACTCAGGACTGCTCTTGAGAAACTGTTCCTCGTGGCTGTCAGCTCCCTTGTCTAGCTCCTCCTCTTTCCTTTTCCATAGGGACCAGCCCATAGGGAGCAGCCCATAGGTGCCAGCCCATAGGGACCAGCCCATAGGGACCAGCCCATAGGGACCAGCCATGATGCAGCCAGGTAACCTTCTCATCCTGCTTCTTTCCCAGAAGGTTAGAGATCCAAAACTCTTCTTTTTGTGTTTGCTTCTGTTTCTTTCAGCCCGAGATGGTATGGCTTCTGCCAGAGTTGCCAGCCACTGTTAACCTGAATGGCCACTTCCTGCAGGGCACTGCTGGTCAGGCCCTAACAAGGCTGGATGAGTCTACAGGTCAACATCCGGAGACTGTTTATTCACCTCCAAGGCTACTGTCGTAGATAACATGGGGAATTGTACTCCATGATATTGGTCAAAGACCCAGGGCACTCTGTGTACCCAGTAAAGTGTTGACTAACTATAAATTGAATCTGGAATAAAAATGCTTTGAAGATATAATCATTTTAAGATTGGAAGATATGGTGTAGTCTTGTAACCTATGAGGAGGAATCTTTTTAATGTATACTACGTTGAGTAATAACATTGCTGATGTTTACTTTTACTGTGAGAATAAAAAATAACAAAGAGAAAGGGGAGGGCAGAACAGTTCCTTTTTTTTTTTTTAGTTTTTGGCCAGGGCTGGGTTTGAACCCATCACCTCCAGTATATGGGGCCGGTGCCCTACGCCTTTGAGCCACAGGCACTGCCCAGAATGGCTGGCTTTTCTAGAAATAAAAGCAAAACTATTGATCACCTATCATTTTCTCCATTGACTGACTTGGGTGACAGGCAGATGGATTCCTTGGTATGTCAACACCAGTGTAATTCTCTTGAAAATTGCATCAGTTTTTATGAATCTTACTAGACTTCTCTTCATTAGATAAATATCATAAAAGGTCTTCAAGGGGGACCTCTATCTTTGACTCTCTGTAAAGTTGCTGAGGGGCAATACACGTCAGAGCTTAGAAGCTCTTTTATTTAAAAGGATGATCTACAAAGAATGGTCTTAAGATCCGTGGATACCTTTTATCTAGCTGAGAGTATCTATGAGATACCACCTCAAGTCTTTTTGAAATCCTAAAGAAATGTTCTCAAGTCACTTCTTCTGGCTTCATTTTTACCCTGTGACTACATTTTCCTGAAAGAGCTGTGGATTTGATCATTGCCCTGAGTCCCTTTTTTACTTTGTGGATTTTTTGCTGGCTGAAAATATTCTCTTGGGCATTTTATATTTCTTCCAAATTTGACTTGAAAATTGAATAGTTGACTTTTTTTTTTTTTTTAAGCTTATCTGTTTTTATCTCTCTGCTCTCATTTTGTTATAGACAGCTAGAATAAACCAGGTGGCACTTAAACACGGCCTGGAAATGATCTCAGCTAGATGATAGAGTTCCTTTGGTACATTTTCTATTTTCCACATTACTGCAGGTGAGAGCTTTGCTAAACTTTCCACCACTACAGAGCAATGTTCTTCTTTCTGTGAGCCTCTTATAACATTTTCCTCACTTTCCCTTAAGCCTTCCCTGACATATTGTCCTTCTCAAGGCTCATCAGGTTTTCACCAGCAGACTCAAGGCCCTTTCAGCCCTTGTCTGGTCCCCAGTCTCCAAGTCAATGAGATGTGGTTTAGGTTTTTATTATGGCAGCCCCTCCTTTGCAAGCATCCAAATTTGATTCAGTTACTACTGTGAAAAATTTCCTTAAAATATAGTGGCCTAAAGTAACCATTTTTTTTTTTTTTTCCTGGAATTTTGTGCATCAGGAATTTGGAAGAGGCTCCGCTGAGCAGTTCTCATCTGAGGTTACTCTTGCCATTGCACTAAGATGTCAGTTGGAGCAGCAAACATCGGATGACTTGACTGGATGTCCAGTGGCTCCTGCTTATGGTTAGGGTTTCAGGCTACTGTCAGCTGTGAGCTCAGCTGGGCTGTCATCACAGCATCTACAAGTGAGCTCTCCAGCACAGCGGTCTCAGGATACTTGGCCTTCTTACATAGGACTGTTTTCTCCCGAAGCTAATATCCCAAAACAACCAAGGCAGAAGCTGCATGGCCTTTTCTGACCCAGCTTTGAAAGTTAAATGGCACCACTTCTGCTTCATTCTTTTGGTTACAAAGTTATCACTGAGCCAAGTTCAAAGGTAGGGGACATAGTTACAACCTCTCCATAGAAGAGTGACAAATAATTTGCAGGTATGTTTTAAAACTGCACACTTCAACAACATCTTAAATTCTCTAAGGTTAAGTATAAAAAGCAGAATATACAACAGCATGTACACTGTGACAGAAGCAATACCCAGGAATGGACATATGGAAAACATCGAAAAGAAACAAAAAACTGGGGGCGTCCCACTTGGATCCACCCCTCCGCAGCTGGAGGGTCTGTTCTCCCTCTTCTGTTTACCCCCTTTTGCTTATTACACATATCAGTCTTTCTCTCTGTCAATAAACTATCCTGTTGCTTAGGAAAAAAAAGAAATGAAAAATTATTGTAATGATCTTGTTCTTCACACACTTGATCTTAGCCAAAAGGCCGAGAAGCGATGATGATCTTGTTCTTGTGGATAATTTTTCTCCCTTATTTTATAACAGGAAAGAAAGAAGAAAGCAAAGAAAAGAAAACATATTTCTAAGTCAGTGGTTCTCAACCTTCCTAATTCTGTGACCTTTTAATACAGTTCCTCATGTTGGGATGACCCCCAACCATAAAATTAGTTTTGTTGCTACTTCATAACTATAATTTTGCTACTGTTATGAATCATAATGTAAATATCTGATATGCAGGATGGTCTTAGGCAACCCCTGTGAAAGGGTCATTCGACCCCAAAAGGGTTGCGAACCACAGGTTGAGAACCACTGTTCTAAGTGATTCTATGTTTTTCTTCATAACCTCTGCTCCATTTTTCTTATGGTTTATCTTTTAGAATGGATAGAAATAGAAAGCAATCATGAGAATTGCCTTAAGCTGGGTTTGGAGGTGAAAAGGAGCATTGAGCACATGACCGGCTACATGTGGAGGCAGCCCTGGCTGGGGTGGGGACAGCCTGAGCAGAGTGGTGTGTAGTCAATTACAAGACACTTCAAGGACTATCTAATTTAGGGCCAGAAAGAAGCCCCAAGGTGTTATCTCTTATTTACAGGATTGAGATTCCCGAAGTAGCTTAGCACATTCCATGGCCATCAATTCTGTTTGCCCCATGCCACCATTAATGGGAAAAAAAGAGCAAACAATAAAACAGAAAAGTGGCACAAATATGTCCAAACAGGGGGTGCTTACATCCAGTCACTGCAGGTGATATGGGGTCAAAAGCCAGGGATGGATTATTGTTAAACTGTCCTCACCACACCCATCTTGCCTTCACATTCTGAAGACCAGAGAGCTTTCTTGACCTGCTTTTGCTCATAGAACCTGGGTTATACTACAGATGGGAGGTCTGTTGTGACCTGAGCTGTGCCCCCCAAATGCACATGGTGAAACCCTAATCACCAACATGACTGTATTTGAAGTTAGGACCTTTAATGATGTTCCCATGTTAGGGCTTTGACCTGGCTTGCCTGCAGTTAAGAAGATATCTCTAATGTTAGCTTTTTCACTCCTGGGCCTGCATGGATGCTAACTGATTGGTAGCTGGCAAAATGAAGTTATTTCTATGACCACAAAAACCCCCTCAGGGTCCCAACAAACTCAACATGCATCCGCCTACTCTGAATCAATGACTCAGATTCCTACAGCCTCTCAGAGGTTCCTACCTTACCAGGCAGCTGTTTCCACAGGTTAAAAGCAGCTCTGAACAGAACCCAAGACCTCAGCATCAGAGCCCCACACATGGTGGGAAGCTCAGTGTGAGTCCTCAGTCCCCTGCTTTGTCCTGATGGCCTGGGTCTTCTCACCCGGCTGAATATTCCAAGTTTGCACTCTGAATTTGGAGCTTGAACAAGTGTGGGCTAGAGGTGCAGAGCTGAGATTGCTGCTTCTGTAAAGGTCTCACCTGTTACCTGAGATTAAACCCCTTGGGAAATCCAGGAAATCTGACAGTCAGCTGCTTAAAACAATTGGGTTCTAAACTAAACTTCCAGTCTTTAATGGAAGAAAGCAAATCCTATTGCTGGTGACATGGAAAGTCTCAAAAGCCCTTTAATAAAGGAAATAAGGGGCATTCTGTGAGGCCAATGCTGGAGGATTGCTCCAGGTCTGGAGTTTGAGAGAAGCCTGAACAAGAACGGGACCCCATCTATACTAAAAATAGATAACTTAGCCAGGTGTTGTGGTGTGCACCTGTAGTTCCAGGTACTTGGGAGCCTGAGGCTGAAGGATCACTTGAGCCATGGAGTTTGAGGTTGCTGTGACCTATGATGACACCATGGCACCTAGGGCAATGAAGCAACAGAGTATGTATGTAAAATGTACATACATACGTTAATCAAAATAAAATAAAATAAAATAAAATAAAGTAAAATAAACAAAGGAGAGACGGGAGCATCTAGGATTTTTTCCCAATAAGCCATGGATTCCTTCCTATTGAGGTCAACAGATCTCTTGCCACCAATCTTGAGCTCTTGGTTTGGACACTAAGTTTGTTATAAAAATAGAGGAAATCAGGTTTTCTTAGAGAAATAAATTCATGACTTAAGGGCAGCCTTTTCATACCTACCCTAATGTGTCTCCTTGCACAACTGGCAACACTCACTCTTGCTAACAAAATAATTGATAATCTAATAAAAATGTCCAGTTTATAAATTATAAAAATGAACAAACATTTTATCTTCTCATAATTCTTCATTTTAACAAAATTGGTGGGCTTCAGAAACAGGGCTTGCAAATGACAAGTTAATGACTCCTCTTGGAAAAGCAGCTGAGGAGTTTCAGAGGGAAACTGTTAACCAACAAGAGAAATACCACTTCAAATAAGTTCACAGGGTGTGAACTCCTGTGTTCACACCCTGAAGATGCAGGTTTTGAGTATTGCCAAACAGCTGTTCAGTAGTGATGGTTAATTTTATGTCAATTTTGTGGGCTAGCGTGCTCAGATGTGGAGTTAAACATTATTCTGCATGTTTCTGGGAGGGTGTTTTAGATGACAATGACTTTGAAATCAGAGGATGTCAGGTAAAGCAGGTTTAAAAAAGAGATATAAGGAAGGAATAAAATTAAGGAGACAGGGAAACAGGCATAGATGGGGGCGCACATTCTATCAGCTAAAGCCCCGAAGAGAACAGAAGACTAGCCTCCCCAAGCAAGAGAGACTTAAAAAGTGCAACATGGGCTCTTTTCTGGGTTCCCAGGCTATGGCTTCTGGACTTGAACTAAGCACTGGCTCTTCCTGCATCTTCAGGCAGGAAGACATCAATTTCTTTCCACACCCCCCGTGCCCCCCGCTTCCCACACACACACATCTCACTGGTTCTGTTTCTCCAGCCAACTCTGACAAATGCGTTTCCCTACCTCCTTAAATGTATTCTTTCCTTATATTCTCTTCTGAATTTTGAACAGTGGAATCAGCAGGGGAGCTTTAAACATCCAGATGCCTGGGTCTCCACCTCTGGAGAGTCCAGTTTGATTTAGTCTGGGCTGAGGTCTCAGCATCAAGATTTTAAAGGCTTCCCAGATGATTCTGAAGTACAGATGGTCCCTGACTTACAGCGATTCACTTCAGAACTTTCTGACTATATAGTGGGTTTATTGGGATGTGACTCCATGATAAATTGAGGACCATCTGAGTTATAATGGTTCAGCTTATGATTTTTTGACTTTACTGTGGGTTTATCAGGATGTAAATGGATGCATTTTGACTCACAATATTTTTAGTTTACAGTGGGTTTATTGGGGTATAACCCTCTCACATAAGTTGAGGAGAATTTGTACAAGCAGAGTTGAAAAACATTGTCTTAAGCTTTCTTGGTGACAATTTTTAAGTAAAAACTTGGCTAAAGTTCTTCAACTATCTTATTTCTGAATCAGCTGATTCAGTCCCTCTGCTGTGAATCTCACTCATCTTTATGAGACTTAAGCAGATCATGACATCCTAGGATTGGATTTTTTTCCCCCCACCAATTTACATGCAAAAGCTCTATAGCTTACGCAATGCAAGTTACAACACTTTGTATTTACACAAATTCCTATTTTTAAAAGAAAAACATGCTTTTCAATTTCATTGCAAAGTTTTATGACAACTCTTTGATGCTGGCAAGTGGCTAGTTAATTAGCATCCATTTTATTCAAAGGAAAGAAGGGCAAAGATAGATTTCCTTGCGCAAGAATTCTTTGTAACAACCAAAGGGTCCAATGAAGTAATAAATTGCCTGTTAACATTTCCTCCCATGGGGATTCTTATGAAGTCATGGAACCATTTCTACTTTTGTATTTGCACATGAGTGAAATGACATGCACTTAAAGTTATGCATTAAACCCTGGTTTGTGAAGTAAACAACCTAAGTGTCTACCATTGGGGACAGGTTAAAAAATTACAGCACTTCCTAATATAGCATGCTATGCTGTCATGAAGGGTTGAGAGACTGCTCTTCATGCTCTGATATGGAATGATCTAGTTGTAAAACCAGCTGGGACTGGGTCACTCGGGTGGATTCGTAATGTCTCTTCTTAACTTTGCAGTCAGCCACCTTCTATAGCTTGAAATCAGCCGTGGTGGGAGTTACACATGTAAATCTTTAAATGCTACAAATCAGGGCACTGGTGATCCTACAAGAGCTGGCTGTTAAACATTTACTAGCAGACCACTGAAAAGTCCTCCAAAACCCACTGTCTAGTGAATAAAGCAAAGAACAGCACCATGTCCATTGAATACCAGCAACTGTGTAAAAATAGGGGAAATTGTGTGCATTTAAATCCTCTGCATTCCTCAAAATTGAAACCAAGAATTATCACATGACCCAGCAATTCCACTCCTAGATGTATACCCAAGAGAGAGGGAAACATGTCCACACAGGGCAAATGTTTAGAGAAACATTACGCATAATAGTCAGCAGGTGAAAACAACCTAAATGTCCATCAGTGGGTGAACTGATAAACAAATGGTGATATAAACACAGAACAGTATGCGGCCATGAAAAATGAATGCTCTAATGGAGTGTTGAAGAATGCTATAGTTTGTGCTTTTGTTTGTTTTGGAGATAGAATTTCTCTTTGTTGCCTATGCTAGAGTGCCATGGTGTCGTCATAGCTTACTGCAACTTCAAACTTCTGGGCGCAAGCAATCCTCCTGCCTCAGCCTCCCAAGTAGCTGGGATACAGGCATGCACCACTATGGCCAACTAATTTTTCTACTTTTTAGTAGAGGCACGGTCTTGTTCTCACTCAGGCTGGTCCAGAACTCCTGAGATCAAGCAATTCTCCTGCCTCACTAGGATTATAGGGGTGAGCCACTGTGCCCTGCCAAATGTTAACAATTTGTATGAACTTCAAATGCTTTATGCCATGTGAAAAAAGCCAGATGCTAATGGTCACAAATTGTATGGTTTGTCTCATATGTTATATCCAGAAGAGGTGAACCCATAGAGACAAATGCTGCTGAGTGGATGCTGGCAGATGGGGGATAGGGGACAGAGGGTGGCAGGTGATTACTTAATGGGTAATTTTGCTTTTGGTATTTTTTTGGGGGGTGATGAAAAAGTTTCGAAACTAACAGAACAGTAACGGTTGCCCAACCTTATGAATACACTAAATGCCAGTGAATTGTACACCTTAGAACAGCTAATTATTGTTTAATTTTGCCTCAATTAAGAAACAAAAATGTAAACCTCTGGCTATACATAGAAACTGGCAAGCTGTGTCCAGGGAAGAGAAGGGGACCTGGGAGGCAGGACGCAAGAGGGACTGTTCCTTGCATGCCTTTCTGCACTTTTAACATTGAGAACCATGTGGACAAGAGGGTCTGTGAGCATCTAACGGACACATGCGTCCTTTCTGTAAAGCCCAAAGTAAATGGGTAAGGAATGAGTTAGTGGCAAATCACAATTAATTTAGACTCTACAAACTAAGGCTCAGTTTTTCCAATGTTAGCTTCCCATCAGCTCTCATTGGTGAGTCTTCCATCATCGTATCTCACCAGGCAGGAATATCTTTCCCAGGAAGCAATGGGCACCTGGATTGACTCTGCCCTATGACTGGAGGATGCAACTGAATGATGGGGACTTGGGTGGTAGAGTGGGCAAGCTAGTTCCAGGGAATGGCCATATGACCGTGGGTTAGTGTGTAACCTCTCTGAACCTCAGTTTTCTTCTCTGTCAAATGGGAACAATCAGGGTTGGTATGGCAGTGGTACAGGGAATTAAGAAAACATATGCATGTGCCCAGCACACTGTAGACATTCAGCAATGCTGAGAATCTTTCCCAGGAAGGGGATGGTGCTGCAGGAGTTGCTCCCTGGTGGTGATTTACAAAGATTTGCTCAGCCTGCTTTGTTCAACTGGTCCAGCACTAGCATCACCTATGTCCATAGGAGCCTTCTATTCTCTGTTTTTACAAGCCAAGACTGTATCATTGACATGGACAGTCAATAAAAAAGTAAAAGAATTAGATTCTTAAAAGTAACTAAAGCTATGATTTATTGAGTGCTTACTTGGCGCCTCATGTTTTAAATGCATTAGTTCTGACTCTGGCAGCAGCCCTCAAAGCAGTATATTTCAGTCCTCATTTATGGGGGTAGAGAGGGTCTAACTAACCTGCTCACATTCACATAATATAGTGTTAGAGCAGGGATTTGAACCTAGGGCTGTCTGACTTTCTACTTGATCACATTCCATTCAGGAACCTAACTTGCCAATTGCCAAAGTCAAGACTTCTGGATGGTATGGACTTAAAACAACCATAGAATCCAGATGAAAGTTGGAAGAAGCCCAAAAGATCATTGAGTCTAACTCCCACCTAACAAAAAACTCCACTTTGACGTCCCTGACTCTTTGACAGTAGCTCATCCCCTCCTGTGACAGCCCATTCCATTTTTAGGCAATTCTAATTCCTAGGAAGACTCATAATGTGCTATTTGCCAGTCAGATTCACCTGCTATTTTCACTACAACTTCATATGCCTTGATGAGGCCATTATTAAGACATCCTCGGCTGAAATCCTGAACTCCATTACCTCCTGGACTTGCAATGAGGCCCTAACACCATTGCCAAATAAAGTTCCTCCAGAGCATCAGCAATGCAGACAAAGTCATGAAAGGGAGGTTGATTACTACTTCAAATGAGTCTGGGAGAGGTGATTATCTCTTCCTGAGGATAGGTTATTCTGGGTGGGTATTGTCACTCGGGACAGAGGTATAGCATATATTGCAGATGTTTAAAATAATCAAGAGTTGTGTGTATGCAACACAATTCCTTGGTTAATTAAAATGCTTCCAAAAAGCAATGAAAACTGATTTTTGTGCTTCTTCTTCTTCCTGGTTTTCAGCTTCTTTGGCAGATTTCTGTTGAGTGAAGGACAGTGAGTTCTAAATGATCCAATATGAGCTCATGTCGCTAGCTTTCCACAACATGAACTTACTGTAAGATCCAATGACGAATTCTGGAGATTAAAAATGGATAAGAATTAAAAAGGGGAAATCCAAGGTCTTCTGAGTGCTCATCCGATCTCTTCAGGGGAAACAAAATATGTTTATGTGATTGTGTGAACGGCAGGAAACTAAAAGATGCCAGGGTCAGAGGAGAATGTGGCTCCACTGGGATTTCAGATGGCAAATAGGATTGAGAATCTTAACTTTAATGAAGACAACAAAAATCACATAATTAACACACACTGTTCACACCTCATTAGTCTCCCGGGGCTTCAGTTATGCTAAAAATAATTAACACATTTTGTTTAAATAAGGGGCTGTTACAGGTGGCCGCGAAGTCTTCCTTAGCCATAGCAGAATGAAGCCATTTTTCTACATTTTCTTTCAAATGCTTTAAAGCAGGACTTATCTTTAGACCAAGGGATGGATTATTAAAAACATGTGGGGCTGCAGAGAGGAAATGAGTTTATTATTGAGAGTCTCTGGCGTTAAGCCTGACTCCAAAATCTTACACAACCCAGATCCTTAAAGTCAAGATTGTCTCCTAAATAAACCTGCCGTTGGGGCACTGGTGTCAGTTCCACATGGAGCTATAAATAGGTAAATTTTGTTTGGTGCCTTTTCTTCTCTTCCTTGTGACACTCTAAGAGTTAAAGCTACTCTCCTATGATTGCTTGAACAAGAGAATTTGGAGAAAGTGATGTTTTTTGATTTCTGAGCCCAGGAGCCAAGAGGGCGTGAAACCTCTGGTCACGCCTTGAGCTCCCATGGAGGAAAGCCAGTTCCCCCAGCTGTAGAACCAGGCCACATGGAGGGCTTTGGAGAATAATAGGTTATTCTGCGTGGGATTTATTGTCACTTGGGACAGAGGTTAGGGTTAGGGTTAGGAGAGAGGCCACATGCACCTAAGGCCTAGACATTCACCCAGTGGCAGCCCCAGCTGCCAACCAAATATGACTACAAGAAAGAATTCAAGCAAGACCAGTGAAGGAACTGCCAGCCAACCCCCAGCTTGCCCACAGAATCATGAGATATGATAAAATTGCTATTGTTTTATACTACCTAGTTTGGGGTGGATGTTGCAAGGCAAAAAGTAACCAAAACACCTCTTTTTATAATTAACCCTATTATGACATCCCTTTTGCCCACCCTTAGTCACCTGTTACAGACTGAAGCTTTGAAGACCTCCAAATTCATATGTTGAATTCCTTAACTCCCAGAGGATGGTATTTGGGGACGGGGCTTTGGGGAAGTAATTAGCTTTAGATGAGGTCATGAGAGTGGAGGTCCTCATGATGGGGTCAGTGTCCTTACAAGAAGAGGCAGAGAGACCAGAGCACTCTCTCTTTCTTTACCACATGAGGACACAGCAAGCCAGGAATGGAATCAGCAGATACCTCGATCTTACACTTCTCAGCTTCCAGAACTGTGAGAAAAAAGAATTTTTTGTTTAAACCACCCAGGCTGTGACATTTTGTTAGAGTAAGCTGAGCGGACCAAGAAGCACCTCGCAATGCCTTGCTAAGAGATCTCCTAGCACGCTCAGAAAATGCATCCACATGTGTTCATGGGTTTTCATGGAAGAGGTCTCCCTCCGTTTCTTGAAAAAATAAATCATGTTTACTGTGATTCCAGAATGAACTTGGTCCTTCCCGACTAATTTTTTTGCTTTCTTTATAAAATCCCAAATTAAATAACTTCCTTAGTTCCTTAAAGAACTAAAGATAGATTTCTGAACCAGCATGCCAGACACCGCGGACTGCCTACCTACTACGATTTCCCTTTTCTTCTTTGTAAGACAAATTCAATTTTGTTCTAGTAGCAATGTGTTCAGCTAACATGTAGGGATGCCCTGAGACACACGCTGAAATTGTCTCAGCAAAAGGAGCTGATACTTGACCTTTTATCTTCTTTCTGGAAATGAGGTGTAGCAGTGACCTCGCAGTCATGAGGCAACAAGCCGGAGGCCACATGTCTATACACTGAGGATGATAAAAGGAAAGATCAGGAAGCCCTGAGCCCTGCTGGTGTAATGGAGCCACCCCAGCTCTGAACTTTTCTGTTCTATGTGACAAATGCCCAACTGTTTTAGCAATTTTTTGTCATATTTTCCATTATTTGCACTCAAAAGCATTCCTGGCAGATCTTCTTGAGTTGAGCCGATTGAAAACTGCAGTCTGGTTACTGGTGCCTGGAGTGGATAAAGGAAAACACATTCTTCCTTGAGCCTTGTCTAGATAAAGGCCAGTTGTTCACAAGGTCTGACAAACTGTGTTAATTTGGGCTGTATTAACTTGGCTTGCACTAACTTGCATAATCAAATCACAGAGGTTAAGAAAGATGCAGGTGCAGAAGCACCAGGGTCTTTAGGACCCAGATTATTCCATCTCTCTGCGTGGCCATCCTTGGGGAATGCCATGTGCTGACTGAATGAGACTAATCAGGACGTTTCCTTGGGGACTCCCTGAATCCTATTATGGGGTATAGTTTCAGATGCCTGAAAAAGAAATGGCTATCTGACAGAAAGGAAAAGGCAAGGATCAATAATCATAGGAAACCAACAATGTCTACTACACATGTTACAGCAATACCTTGCAAAATGTGGAAAGTCCCCAAACACAAACGGATGATGATGAACATGCCAGCCTACTTACCGTCAACATTGGTTTGGATAGTTTTTTGGCTACTGTTTAGAAAAGGGTGGTTTGGTTTCTTGTCCATTCCGCTAGCATTTAAGGCTTCCCACTGAATGATCTAATTCATCCATCCTATTTGACTCGTCTCATAACAGGAAGCAATAACAGTGTTCCAGGTGACCAAATAGCTCATTTACCAAAACAGAATAAGTGAAAAAACATGCAATTCCTCTCTTCCCTTCCTCCCAACTAAACCACCTTCAAAGGACAAAGGGGTGGTGCTGAAAGAAACCCAAATTCTGTTTAAATGGAAAGGAAGAGATTCCAAGGTCTGTTTAATAACAAGAAAAGTCATGGATGCTTATTAGAAATAGCCTTGTTTTCAGTGGGAAGCTGATGTTCTTAGGGATTTTTAGAGCTGGTGCCTCGCTGGGGATAGATGTGAAAACCCCATGGCAGGATCACATGGTGTGTAGGAAGCTTCACAGGAGAAAATGTCCCCCCAGAACACTAATCTGTGTGTGCCTAACCCACTATGATATACAGTGTTGCCTGAGCAGGAGAGAATAAATTGTAGTGCCAGAAACAACTTGCTGTGTATACAAAATTAGACAGAGTCGCTCTTGTGTCTTCTGTTGAGGAATGATGTCTTTCTTCTTTCCTTTTCTTTGAGACAGAATCTCACTGTGTTGCCAGGGTAGAGTGCTGTGGTGTTCCCTACCTCACAGCAACCTCAAACTCTTGGGCTCAAGTGATCCTCCTACCTCAGCCTCCAAAGTAGCTAGGACTACAGGCATCTGCCATGACACCTGGCTAGTTTTTCTACTTTTAGTGGAGATGGTGTCTTGTTCTTGTTCACGCTGGTCTCAAACTCTAGATCTCAAGCAATCCACTTGCCTTGGCCTTCTAGAGTGCTAGGATTACAGGTGTGAACCAATTTGCCTGGCCAGGAATGATGTCTTCCCTTACTCCTCATGAGAGGTTGATCCTACAGCACCATGCTGTATTCTAGCCTGATCAACACAGTAATAGTTCAAATATGAGTGGGTGACCCACACAGGTCCTATGAAATTCAGCCTGGCACTTCTGTTGGGACTACTAGAAGTTTGCAGGTCTATTAGAATATATGATCTTGGATTTTTGTGCTATTTGTATACAAACCAGTAAAATGTCCTTTTTTGCAGAAGTAGCATGAGTAGCATTTCTATCACTTGCAAATGTGGAGATCTAGCTAGTACAAGTACAAAAAGCACCAGTATCTTGAGTTCTAAGAGATGAAACAGACATTCACAATAAAGGAAGCCATCTGCACTCACTACTGTCTCTCCACCTTCACAGCAATACCTTTCTGTCCTCCAGTCCAATGTATAAAGTGTATTATCCTCAAAACACAGGTAAAAAAATTGCAAAATGCAACGGTTGGTGTATGCCAAGCCCTTTACTGGTTTCCGTACATACATTAGCTCTTAATCCTCACACAATTTCCATCCTGTTTTTACATGAGAAGACAAGGATGCTTGGAGCAGACCAGTGTTGCATGGGAACTGTCAAAGGAGACTCTCAGGTCTCTGTTGGAGCCCTCAAAGGAGTGTCCAGCAGATGTCTTAGCATCTGTTCAGAGCTCCATCAAGATGATTGTCTCTCTGAAGAATAAGAAAGGTTTCTCTTTCTATGCTGCAATGCTTGCCCAGTAAATATTTTATTCTTTTTCGTGCTATTGTGAATGATAATTATTTTATTTTCAATTGTGTGTTGCTAGTATATTGAAACCTCATTAATTTTTACTTATTGACTTTGCATCTTGTGATCTTGCTAAATTCCCTTATTATTTCTAAAAGTGCTTTAAAAATATCCTTAGGGTGGGGCAGAGACAAGATGGCTGACTGAAGCCAGCTTTCCATAAAGGCTCCCATCCAGAAGGAGAGTCAAAGGAAAGAAATTTAGCAAGTAACCTAGGGGATTTGAGCCGCACCAAGAGAGAAGGCTGAAGAATGCATGTCAACCCTGGTGAGGCGAGCTGCAACCCCAAGGATACAAACAAAAGGCACAAATCCATTACCAAGTGGATGGAAGTCCCCTCCCCCATGAGAACGGATCGGAGTGCCCCACAAACAAACAAGCAGAATTCAAAAGTCCTCCCATTACACTCCACAGGAGAGACCCTCTAAAAACTGGACCTACCTCCCCCACTAGGGTGCCATGGTGTTCTCCTGCCAGGCATAAAACTGTATAAAACAGAGTTACCTGCAACTCTGACCTCCCAGCCCTCCCCTCCACTCTCACTCTGAGGTCGGGAGGCCTGTCCCCCAGGAGTCCAGATACTTGTGTGATTTCTCGAGGGGTGTAGACAGTGCCTAAACTGCAGCTGGTCAGTGCTGACTCTGGGGCAAAGGAATGAGGAGAGGACGGTCGGCTGAGAGGGAACCACACCGGAGCAGCAGTGCCCTGAGGCACAGAGCAGCAGCTGTCTTCTAGCAACAATAGGGCTCACTCCCAGATATGCTGAAGCCACACCCCCTGTCTCCCTGGGCAACCAGCAGAGGCTGGGCATCTACTCAGGTGGCAACCACTACGGACCAGATCTGGGACAGAAACGCAGACCCCGTGAGTAAAGGGTTTGCCTGAGGCATACTGACCTGGGGGGAGCGCAGGGACTAGAAACGCACTCATAAACTCAGGAAGTTCCCAGGGTGGGGCTGATCCAGAGGACCGCTTTACTGAACCTAAGATGCACCTGGCCCTCAGGGGATTGTCAGCCTATAGACAAAGGAAGACAGGACACTAGAACTGACAAGTAACCGAATATAAACCTTCAGGAGCAAAGACAGGGCCTGACGCACAGGCTCTGGGAACTCAAAACAGCTTCTCTTCTGCAGGGGAATTTAGCAGGGACAGAAACACATTCCTGCAAAGTTGTTCTGTTCTGTCAGTAACATCAATCAAGGGTGGGGCTGGTACTGATTGAACACCCTCCAGCCTCCATCAAGTGCCCAAGGTTGTCAGGCCTCACCTCCTCCTGCTAGATAGAGGCAGAGCGCAGAGGCCTGGCTGAGCAGAAATAGATTTCCTTGTGATTCAGGCAGGTGCAAACCCCTGGAGTATCTGTTCACTACAGGCAAGTGGTCAGCAAACTGCGGGGCTATCAGTGACTGGGTGTGACAGAGGTGCAGGGTAAGGAAGGAGGCATCAACCTTCCCAGACTGATCTATTTGCTACCTCCTGACTCCACACAGCACTAGAGCAAGCCATATCAGAGTAGTCACCAGACCCCTGTGATCCAGTTGCCAGAGACCTTTTAAACTCTCCCACCTGAGACAGGTGCTGACTGAGACAATTGATTTGGACCTTTTTAACTGAGCCAATTGCCTGAGGATTATTCAGGTGGTGCCCTGGGTGTGTGGTTGTAGGAAGGTTTGATTTTCCTTTTTCAATTGTTGCCTGTAAGGGGTGGCACGACTTAATTGCTGGTATTTTCCACAGCTGAGACTTCAACCCAGAGTAACTGTTTCACTAGGGTTAAACAGAAACCAGCTAAAAACAAGACAAAACCACTTAGCCCCACCACACCAAACAGGGCCCAAGTTTCTCAGGCCATAGCACTATACGGGTCCTCGATGAAGCTCCAGGGGGAAAAATCAAATGGTGTAAAACAATAATGGGGCAGAATTAGCAGAAAAACTCTGGTAACATGAATAACCAGAATAGATCAAACCCCCCCCCCCCAAGGAAAGATATGGAAAATGTAACTGAAGATCCCATTTATAAACAGCTGGCCGAGATGTCAGAAATCGAATTCAGAATTTGGATTCCAAATAAGATTAATAAAATGGAGGAAAATTGGAATTAGAAATTCAAGCAGCAATTCAAAAGTCAGAATTAGAAATTTGAGGAGAAATTCAAAAGTTCTCTTAAGAATTTAATGAATTTAAAGACAGAACCACCAAAGATTTTGATGCACTGAAGCAAGAATTTGCAGCCTTCAAAGATCTGAAAAATACAGTAGAATCCCTCAGTAACCAAGTGGACCAAACAGAAGAAAGGATTTCTGACATTGAAGACAAAGCCTTTGAACGCTCCCAAACTCTCAAAGAGGAAGAGAAATGGAGAGCAAAAATGGATCATTCTCTCAGAGAGCTCTGGGATAATTCAAAGCAGGCTAATATCCACTTCATTGGAATCCCTGAAACTGATGAAGTGGCCTCGCTAGGCACAGAGGCCCTTCTCCAT
>CAUYPK010128368.1:0-51886 GCA_963574355.1 Loris lydekkerianus
AGGCTATAACCCAACTATACCACAAGACTATGAGGAAAGGACCAAGGAAGGGGAAGGGAGGGGGGAGGTTTGGGTGGAGGAAGGGTGATGGGTTGGGCCACATCTATGGTGCATATTTTTATCTATAATAATAATAAAAAAAAAATCATCATAAAAAAAAAAATATTTGCAAGGCCCAGGTACTGTTGAGGGTCTGATGATACAGTAGGGAATAAGATCAAAAAAGACTCTGTGGGTGGCACCTGTGGCTCAAGGAATAGGGCGCCGGGCCCATATACCACAGATGGCAGGTTCAAACCAGGCCCACAGACAAAAACTGGGAAAAAAAAAAAAAAAGGAGGTGACACATTTGTCAGCCATTAACCTCCCAGAATTTTAAGGGTGGCACCTGTGGCTCAAAGGAGTAGGGTGCTGGCTCCATATGCCAGAGGTGGCGGGTTCAAACCCAGCCCTGGCCAAATACTGCAAAAAAGAAAAAGAAAAAGAAAGACTGCCTTTGACAAGCTCAGCACACTACATATGAAGCTAGTCACCCCCACTTGTCTGCCCCTCATTTAGTCCTCCTGTCAGCATTGAGGGGCTGGTATAATATGTCCATTTTATGGATGTGGAAACTGGGGGCCTGAAAAGTAAAAGGACATCCCTATTTGATGTCACATGAGCCCTAAATGTCATCATTCTACAGCACATTCTATGACACCAAAGTCTGTTACACTGTCTGAGGACAGCCCCGTCATGGTCAATTAAACCAGCCCTTCAAAGCACAAAGGACACCAGCAGCACCACTTGCCCGGTGGTGTTCTAAGTGCTTTACACACATCAACTCATGCATCCTCACCACAACCCTATTCTTTTCCCCATTTTACAGAAGAGGAGACTCAGGCCTATCCTTTAAATACATGCGTGAAGTCGGGTGGCACCTGTGGCTCAGTGAGTAGGGCGCCGGCCCCATATGCCGAGGGTGGAGGGTTCAAACCCAGCCCCGGCCAAACTGCAACAAAAAAATAGCCAGGCATTGTGGCGGGCGCCTGTAGTCCCAGCTACTCTGGAGGCTGAGGCAAGAGAATCACCTAAGCCCAAGAGCTGGAGGTTGCTGTGAGCTGTGATGCCATGGCACTCTACCAAAGGGCCATAAAGTGAGACTCTGTCTCTATAAAAAAAAAAATAATAATAATAAATAGAAAATAAATAAAAACAAATACATGCACAAAGTCACACAGCTAGAAAGTGGTGAAACTGGAACTCAGTCCTGGTGGTCTGATCCTGGAACCTGTGATCCAAAAACGCACTCTGTATAACCCATAATATTTTTAATACACAAACACACACACACACACACACACACACACACACACACACCATTGTTTAAGTCTTCTCAAGCCAGGCTTGCGACATATGATGCAAGAGACTCAGAGTTCAAGTCCCAGCTTTGTAATTAACTCTTTATATGACTGTGAATGTGTCACTCCCCTTCCCTGGGCTTTAAAAAGAAGAGTGGGCAAAAGTGTTTCTGCGTTCCTTTCTGGTCTATCTGGCAATCCTTGGAATTTCCTAAATTCACTCAGACTCCCATCTTCAGAGAGCTCGGACAAGCAGAGAGCACCCAGCCCCAAGATGCTACTTGCCTCTAAGTCCTTAGTGATGGGGTGTGAGGGTCCGTGAGTCACCAGGAGAATGGCATAGGCTTTGCAGATCATCCCATGCCCCACCTCAATGTTACCAGCATGCCAGTTGGTCAGCCCTGCCCGCATCACAGACATGCCCAGCTGGGCGTTGTTGGGGTGGTAGAGCTTCCTGTAGGGGCATAGCAAATAATCACACAGAGTACCATCCCAACCACCCTTAAATCTGCACATTGTCTGACAACTTAGAAAGTGCCCTCATTGATTAAGTCCATCTGTTCCTCTCCCCAGCACCATGCAGCTTCTGTGGCCCGAGGAAGAGGCACTGAGGCAGAGGGACATGGAGTAAGATACCAAAAATCCCACACAGTGAGGACGTGAGAGCTAGGACTCTGAACTAGGCTATTCAGACAAGTCTTCATGGGGAAAAGGGACCAGGATCTGAGCTTGAGTACAGAAAGCTGGGAGCTCTCACCAGTGCCTCAGCACTCTCCCAAGAAGGTGACAGCAAAGTCAAGGGAAAAAATAACTTAGATGCTCTCCTTGGGAAAGCAGTGTATTTTCACCTGGCCCTGGGTATTCTCTTTGCAAGGCTTCCTTTTAGCATATTGTATAGTTTCCCTGCATTTTGTTTATGAGTAACATGCCTTCAAAGAAACCAACCTTCTGGGGCAGCGCCTATGGCTCAGTGAGTAGGGCACCGGCCCCATATACCAAGGGTGGCGGGTTCAAACCCAGCCCTGGCCAAACTGCAACAAAAAATAGCCAGGCCTTGTGGCAGGCGCCTGTAGTCCCAGCTACTCTGGAGGCTGAGACAAGAAGAATCGCCTAAGCCCAACAGTTGGAGGTTGCTGTGAGCTGTGATGGCATAGCACTCTACCGAGGATGACAAAGTGAGACTGTCTCTAAAAAAAAAAAACAAAAGCAAACAAACAAATCGTCTTATGCCAACTTATTCATTTGGCCAGAAAAAAAATTTCAAATGACAATGTGGTCACAGAAAGCAAGAAAGGACATTGGCAGAAGGAAGGCAAGGGAGTTGCATTTTACAATTTATGACCAAAGATAACTGACGCTTCTTTAAAAATAATAATAGGAAACTCACAGAATTAATTTCCTGTGTTGATTACTGTGTTGGGTTGGGGGGCAGGTACTCAGCCTTAAGGAACTCAAAACCAGAAGATGCCATTCAGGCAACAGATAGGTAGGAGGATTTGGGAAAGACCAGGGATGACAAATAGGTTTCAACTCCAATACCAGCTCTGATTGTTGGGCCATTATTATTTGGAGCACCATGCTAAAGAGGCTCAGTCATAAGGAGGGCCATGATCATTTATTCATGCCTGCTCTGGGTGCAGGAGGAAGAGGTAGAGACAGGTAGTACCATGGGTGCCATTTATTTGTCACCTCTGGGATAGACACACTTCCAGGAGACTGAGACCCAGGATCATCACCTACATGTAGCCATCCACCATCCTCCTGGCATAGTCTGAGGCCTCTTGAAAGGCCTGGAGGTAGGAGAGGACCTCTGAAACGATGCTAAGTATCCGCAGCATGTAGAGGTTGGTGTCAGCAAACACTGGCTCCTGCTTCTGCAGGCACTCCCGGCACAACTTCACAACCTACAGTGAGACAAGTCCTGCCTGTGACCATTTCACCAGAACACATGCTTAACTCCTACCTGGGAGCATCCCAATGACACCAGATGCTCATCCTTTTAAGGTTGGGAAAATTGCTTACAAAGTTGAGAGAGAGCACGGGTTTGCGATTTAATAATAAAATGGTCCTATTTGGCTAAAGTGCAGAGATGTGGAAGGTAATGGTGGCAGATACGGCTGACACAGCAGAGCAAGGAGTATTTAAGTCAGTAAGCAGCAGAGAGCTATGAAAGCTACACACACACACAAAGCCCTCGTATTCGTGGGTTCCGCATCTGCAGATTCAAAATGGTTCAAAAATATTTAGGAAAAAAACATAAAATAATAATACACATAGAAAAAAATACAATATTACACAGTATTTACATTGTAGTAGATATTATAAGTAATCTAGAGATGATTTAAAGTATGCAGGAGAATATACAGGTTATGTACAAATCCGTCACTATTTTATACAGAGGACCTGAGCATCTGTGGATTTTGGTATCCTCTGCAGGTTCTAAGAACTAATCCTCCATTGATACCGAGGGATGACTGTATACATACACACTCACATATACATGCATGTATATGCAAATACGTGTGTATACACACACATAATCACAACAATGCAATGAGATAGCCTTGCAATGCTACTGATCTTATTTTTCCAGACGAGGGCACAGAGAGGTTAAATACTTTGCTAAAGTCCCACAGTTATCGAGCAACAGATCAAGGATTCTAACCTAGCAGGTAAACCCCCTCCTAACCAACATTCCCCTGATTCCCTGCCCCAGCTGTGCTTTGGAATCATTTAGAAAACTTTTTAAAATCATTGCTGCCCAGATATTAGCCCAGACTGATTGAAACTGAATATCTGGGAGCAAGACATTGGATATGTATAAAGCCCTGGGTGGTCCTTATGCTCAGTAAACTTGGATAATCATGTCCTCTTAGAAGTATATGAGATGGGTGAGCAGAGAAGGAGGCTCCCGGGAAGTTAGGGGACCCACCAGGTGGATGCTGCCTTAGCTCTGGTGAGGAATAAGATGGGCCCGACCCCAGTCAGCTTGGAGTCAGCCTTTCCTGACTGATCTGTGTGTAGACATAGGCTTAGGCTGCACCCTAAAGTCAAATGTCCTCTAAATTTGAGTTGTTCATTGTTCTCTTCTTCTTCCTTTTCTCACAGGAGAAAAGCTATAGGCTTCTTTTCATTTAAAATGAGTGAAAACTAATTTTGAGCATTTCCCAGGGTCTACAGAACAACTAGGTAGGGATATGGCAAAATGATAGCTGGTGTTCATCCTGAGGACAATCCTCTTAAACCCCGGGGACAGTGTCCAGCCCTACACCTGGGTCTGCCAAGTTTGAATGGGAAAAAAGGAAGTAATAAACAGGAGGAGAGAAGCCAGGGGAATGGAAACAGTGGAGCCCTCCTGCTTGCTCCAGCGCCTCACTCATGCCTCTGTCATAGATTATTCATATCATACAATAACAATTTGTTGGGCAGCACCTGTGGCTCAAAGGAGTAGGATACCGGCCCCATATACTGGAGGTGGTGGGTTCAAACCTGGCCCCAGCCAAAAACTGGAAAAAAATAATAACAATTTGTTTACATGACTGTCTCCTCACCTGTAAGAATTCCTAGGCAGCAAAGAGCACCCCAGTAAGAGCACAAAAATGTACAATGAAAGAGTTAGCAAAGCAGGAGAAAGGAAAGAAGGGAAAAGCAAATAGAAATGGACAGAAATTAATCTCCCACCTTGCCATGCCCTAGTGCTATGGTCCTCAACCCCAGGGCTGCAGACCAATGCCAGGCTGCACGGCAGGAGGTGAGTGACGTGTGAGCTATGGAAGCTGCCTCAGTATTTTCAACAGCTCCCCATCACTCATATAGCTGCCTGAGCTCTGCCTCCGGCATTAGATTCTCTTACAACTACTGTAAACTGCATGCAAGGAAGGGATCGTGGTTACTCATTTCCTTGTAAGAATCTAAAGCCTGATAATCTGAGGTGGAGATGTAACGTGTTTGAATCATTCTGAGATCATTCTCTCCCCCCAGTCCATGGAAAAAAAAAAAAATGTTTTTTTATGGAACTAGTCCCTGGTGCCAAAAAGGTTGGAGACAACTGCCCTACTGGCATCTAAACTTGGCGACACCCCTGTGATGCTTTGGGATGATGTGTTCTATTGTGAATTGGATGAAACACATCTTAGGGTATGAGAACAGGAATCAGTATTTCCAACAAGTTGTTTGGATTAATTCAATGCAAATGCTTTGCCAGTGTTTGGCAGTGGGGTTCAACCTTGGCTAGACAGTGAAATCCCTTGACATCTTTAAAAATGTTTATGTCTGAGTCCCACCCCCAGGGATTCTGGTGAAACTGTCCTGAGTGGACGTCTGAGCATCAGGATTTTTCTTTTTTCTTTTCTTTTTTTTTTTGCAGTTTTTGGCCAGGGCTGGGTTTGAACCCGCCACCTCTGGTATATGGGGTTGGCGCCCTACTCTTTGAGCCACAGGCTCCACCCGGCTTCAGGATTTTTCAAAGGTGAATCTTATGTGGAGACAGTTGAGAATCCCAGGTGCTTCAAGACCCAAGGCCAAATGCTCAGTCAGTTAGTAGAGACAATAATATATACTATGGCCAGCACATGCATTCAGTCATGGGGAAGCAGGCAAGCCACTGCCAGTTTGTCCCTCTGCCATCTCCTAACCCCATCTCTGATGCCAGAGTCACATATTATAGATTCCCCCAAGGACATGTGCCCACTGCCTTTGCTCTCCTCAAACCCAATTTCAGTGGGTTACACGGTCACTGAGAATACACACCTAATGGTGCTGAAGGTTTAAGGGCAAGAAGAATCAAGATCTCAAACAAAGGACATCTTTCAGAAAAGCACCCTGCTTGGCAGCCTCCCCATCCTCACCCCATTGCCCTCCCTTACTAGAGAATATTTTTGCCCTTCTGTTTACCCCCATCCTCTATAAAAAAGTGAATGCTTACCTCATGATACAAACCCTCAGAGCGAGCCTTGTCTATTTTTTCCAGTGTATCCTTGGAGAATTGTATCATCTCCTTCACCACTTCCTGAGAGGGCTGGGAAAGGAAGAGACATTTAGCTGAGACCCCTTCGTGAGCAGCCCCCTCTACCTTTGAATAGCTGCCATCTTTGACACTTGATGTCCTGCAAGATTAATGGCGTCCTCATTCTGAATGCCTCATTCTGTAAATGCTACCCAAGTTCCCTGTCACTTCTCCACCTCCCCCACCTGACTCATGTTGTATTTTTCTATGAACCAAGTCCCTGAGCCTAGCTGCCAGACAATTTCCCCAATCTTCCTAACCGAGCTAATTGTAGGGCCTTTGGACCCAGAACTTGACATTGATCCCTGTTGTATTTTCTCCAGCATTTGGATTCTATCACTTAAAAATGTTTGCCAATCTTCCTCTTTGCTTAAAGTCAACCACATATTCCACAGGTATGCCCTTACATTTTTGTCTTCCGAAGTTACTGATTTAAATGACTTCAGCATAGAGCTGAAGACAGAACCCAAGAACTTAACCCAAAAATCGTTCTCCAGCTTGCCACTGGAGTTCAGAAAGAAGGGCGCTTGTGATTATGATCATTCTCATTCTCTAAATGTCTTAGCATCTAGCCCATATTTCCTTGTCTTGACAAAAAGGATATTAGGAAAAAATTGTCAGCTGTCTCTGTGGAAACTAGACCTATTAGGCTTACTGCATTTGCCTAAAAGCCTAGTGACCTTGTCAAACAAACAAACAAAAAAAACCCCAAGGTTTTGATATTTGAGGCAAAGAAGTATCATAATTAAGAATCCATTCCCTGGCAGCATCCATAGCTCAGTGAGTAGGGTGCCAGCCACATACACTAAGGCTGGTGGGTTCAAACCTGGCCCAGGCCAGCTAAAACAGTGACAACTGCAAAAAAAAATAGCCAGGCATTGTGGCTGGTGCCTATAGTTCCAGTTATTTGGGAGGCTGAGGCAAGAGAATTATATAAGCCCAAGAGTTTGAGATTGCTGTGAGCTATGACACCACAGCACTCCACGGCACTCTACTGAGAATAACATAGTGAGACTCTGACACCCCCTCAAAAAAATCCATTCCCATGAAAACATATTTTTGAAGAAAAGTTGCCACATTTATCAAAGTCCAAAGGAGAAGTTTACTGGCTAGTCTTATTCCTATCAGAAGTTCTTTTCTGAAACTATTTTTGCTTAAGAAAATATTGTATAAATGTTTTCCAAAATGAAAATCACTTTTTGTTTATTCTGACTGTAAAATTGACATATACAAGTTGTGAAAAATTAAAACAATACAAAAAAGTGTAGAGAAAAAAATAGGAATCCCCAGGACCCACTCAAATATCATAATTAGTGTCCAAGGGAACACTGTCTTATGCATATATATACAGAAATGATATTTGAATGACCGGTACAGGAAACAAACTGACCAATCAGAACACAGGATCAAACCTTTTTTCCTAACCAAAATAATGCATACCCCCTGTAAATAGAATTTTTTCATTCAGTATAATATAGACATTTTCTGGCATCAATATAAAACTACCTATATCATCACTATTAATGAATGTAGAGTTTCCCCCTGTATGAATCTTGAATAATTTATTTAAACCAGTTCTGTGATTGTCCTATTTTTCATTATAAAGAAATAGGCTCAACAGCTCCCTTTAAATTTGCTGCTCACATTGTTTTGTGAGGTCACCCTCAGTAAACTACCAAAAGGTAACAGGAGAAGAGGCACTTGTTCCAGTGAAATTATATCCCCCTGTGCAGAAGGAGATCATCTTCCCTGAGTCTCCCAGCTGCCCTGGGCCAGTTCTGTGATGGGTCTCCAACTTATAGTATGAGAACCTCTGGCTGGGACAGCTTGCTTCAGGGTCAGGAGCTCCTAAGGAAAGGGATGTTACATTTGTTGTTCTTCCACCTTAACTGCTTTGGCTTTTGCATACTTCTTAACTATCCCCATGATTTTGACTACCCTTGTTTCCATACCCTCTATATCTGGGCCTCGCTGGAATTCTGTGTGTCTACCTGTACTTATCCCATGGCCTGACCCCAACAATAGATGCACCCATCAGTGCTCTGACTTTGGCTTTGTAGGTCTCACTCTTGGCTTAACCTTTGCCTTGACCTTTGCTTTGGCTGAGATTTCTGGCTGCTGGCTGCCTTTCTGCCGCTGCTCAACTGCTGCCTTCCAGACCCAGAGTGGTGTTTAGCCTTCTGTTAACTCAAGCCATGTCTTTATTCCAGACAAGCCAGTTCAGTGTGTGCCTGCTTTCCTAAGCCCTTTTGAATCAAGTGCATTGCTCAGTTGTGAAGAGTTCTGTGACTGGTGGTCCAGAGATATACCAACAATCTGTCAAACCTACATTTTTAGTTTCATCCATAGCTTATTGCCCAAGTCTAGTTTATGAACACTAGTTCTCTAATGTACTATAAGTTTCATAACCTTTAAAACTCAAAATTTTTAGTGAATCTTCTGGATTAATCAGTAGCTTACAGGGTAGATGTGAAGAATACCAAGCAGTTAAGTATTAATAAAAAGTCTTGCTCAGTTTGATGAGGGAAGGAAGAGTGTCACTTTAAGCTCTGGAAGTTAACAAAATTTTTTTAAAGGGGGCAACTTCCAAGATTCCCAAACAACCTTTCTGTCAGGTTGTTACTTAATAGGTGCAACATGTGATAAATCTATTCTGAGAAAGCAAATGAAGCTGTTGCACTTGGCTCCACTTTTTAGACGAAAGGCAGGAACCTCCTGATTTGCAGACAGGATTTAAGGAACTCTGGAAGTGAAAGGCTGCCCTCTCCAAAATCATCTGAAATAACTACAAAGCAAGGAGGAAAGGGGAAGCAAAGAGGGGGAGGAACTGGGGCTGGGTAGAGCCTGGGGAGGAGGAGAAGCCAGAGAGGGAGAGAGAAACTAAGAGGGTTGTTGCTTCCTCAACCCTGAAACTTGGCATGTTCATATAGTGAAAATCCTGGGTGAAGGCTAGAGAGAGAAAAAGAAAAATCTAAGCAGTCCAGTACAATTGAGGGAAATGTTAGAAGTTGGGATGTTATATTCTCATTAAAAAAACATTTGGTTTTTATTTCTACATAGATTTACACATACAAGTATGAATTAAAGGACCTAGAAAACATTTTGATGCCAATTAAAGGTGTAAGTAAGGCTGGAGTACTGAGGTAGGGTGCTAACAAGGCTGGGATAAAGCATTATAAGGAAAAGAAAGAAAGAAAAACAACTGTGATGACATTGTAAATAGTACAGCTTGAAGGAACAGTTCATAATTCAGCTTCCCATTTTACAGATGAGGAAACTGAGGTCCAAAAGGAAAAGATTTACCTGAGCTTAGACATTGAGGGTCATAGCCTCCTAATTCTTTTTCTATTATTCTTTCTACTACATTATCATGGCCTTTATTATGTCTTAGGATGAATCTGATTTTAAAAAGATATACTGTACTTAATTTTTTTCTGCTCAGTTTTTTTTTTTCATTTTACTTTTTCTGTTTTTTGAGACACAGTCTCACTATGTCACCCTCAGTAGAGTGCTGTAACGTCACAGCTCACAGCAACCTCAAACTCTTGCACTTAAGCGATTCACTTGCCCCAGCCTCCCAAGTAGCTGGGACTACAGGCACCCACCACAATGCCCTGGCTATTTTTTGTTGCAGTTGTCATTGTTGTTTAGCAGGCCTGGGCCAGGTTTGAACCCACCTGCCTTCGGGTATGTGGCCAGCGCCCTAACCACTGAACTATGGGCACCGAGCCTCTGCTCAGTTTTTAAAGGTGAGTTATTAAAACCTAATTTGATATAAAAATTAAAAAAATTCTCATTTGAATCCAGGTAGGCTTAAGCTGAAATCATCACTCTTTCATATCAGGAAAGTTGCCAACCCTGTAATTCAGAGTGGAAGACATTGGCATATCGTTACCAGCTGGAAAATAATATCTAAAATGAAGGGATAGGACCTAAAGGCCACACATCGCCTACTTACCTATGAAAACTACCGGGTAAACATCAAAAGATTCAGAGAAATAATACATAATTGTTTTATTTAATTTTGGAAGAGAGAAAAGAGGGCCTGGGCTCTTAGCAAAATAAAACGAATAAGTGGTGATGGGAGCAAGTTATGAAGCAAATACTCCAAGCCAGGCTCCAGGAGGGAGACCTGGCTGCCTCACAGACAAGGCATGTTATCCTGAAGCTTTTGAAGGTCAGAGTAAGGGTGAGTGCAATAGTATATTTATCTCTGTAGCACCTACAGTGTTATGCTAGGTGTCTCACACATATATCCAATATACACTTTCTGGAATACAGAACCTTTGATTCTGTGACAAGGAGGTTGTTCTTATAAAAAATCCTTGGGTTGGGGCGGCACCTGTGGCTCAAAGGAGTAGGGTGCCGGCCCCATATGCCAGAGGTGGTGGGTTCAAACCCAGCCCCTGTCAAAAAAAAAAAAAAATCCTTGGATCCCAGCTGCTTGGGTTCCTGGGAAGGATGACTCTCAGTTTCCCCACCCCAGGCATTGTTAACTGGTAGATCACAGCTCCCCCATCCTACATCTTTCTATATGGAGAGTAACTGTGCTTGCACGTGCATGGGTGTGCGTGGGTCTGTGTGTGAGTGTGTCCCCTTTAATGTACATGAATGGTACCATACACAGAGTTACGGGTTGAATTGCATCTTTGAAGTCTAACCCCCAGTACTTTAGAATGTGGCCTTGTTTGGCAATAGGGTCATTGTAGAAGTAATCAGTTAAGATGAGATCATAGCAGACTATGGTGGGTCCCTAATCCCAAATGACTAGTGTCCTTATTAAAAGAATGGCATGTGAAGAGAAAGGGACAAGCACGGAGGGAAGACAGCATGAAGAGACACAGGGAGAAGGCAGCCATCTACAAGCCCAGGAGACAGATCTGAGACAGATCCTTCCTCCCAGCCCTACAAAGGAAGCAGCTCTCCAAAACTGTGAGACACATCCCTGTTGGTTAAGCCCCCAGTTTATGGGCCTTTATTAGAGTGGCCCTAACAGACTAATACCCATGGTATTGTTTAGTCCCTTAATTCTTTTCTTTCTCTCTTTTTTTTTTTTTTTTTTTTTTGAGACAGAGTTTCATTATGTTGTCCTTGGTAGAGCGCCATGGAGTCACAGCTCACAGCAACCTCCAACTCTGAGCTTAAGCAATTCTCTTGCCTCAGCCTCACAAGTAGCTGGGACTACAGAAGCCTGCCACAATTAGCAATTGTTTAGTTGGCCTGGGCCAGGTTTGAACCTGCCACCCTCAGTGTATGTGGCCAGCGCCGTAACCACCGTGCTACGAGCGCCGAGCCTCTTTTCTCTTAAGAAATAGAGCTCACTGTGGCTCAGTGAGTAGGGCGCTTGTCCCATATATCAAGGGTGGCAGGTTCAAACCCAGCCTCAGCCAACGTTGTGGCGGGCGCCTGTGGTCCTGGCTACGTGGGAGGCTGAGGCAAGAGAATCGCCTGGGCCCAGGAACGGGAGGTTACTGTGAGCTGTGACAATACTGCACTCTACAGAGGACAATAAAGTGAGACTCTTTAAAAAAAAAAAAAAAAAAGAAAGAAAGAAAGAAAGAAAAAAAAAGAAAGAAAGAAATAGAGCTCATTCCACATCTGTGTACATGAAAATCTACCTCATTCAATTTAACAGTTTCAAGTATTTCCTTCATTTAAGTATTTCTCTATTGGTAATTATTTGGTTGCATTCAATTTGGTAATAATTTTGTTGTTCCCAGCAGTGCTTTGTACAGAACTATGTATCTTTGTGTACATGTGCAAGAATATCTGCAGGGTAAAGTCCTAAAAGTAAAATTTCTTGGTCAAAGGGGGAAAATATTACATACTAGAAACAAAAATAAGTTACAGGCAAAAAAATCTAGAATAGGCAGAGGATGAACGGGAGAAATGAGTCAAGGGAACAATATTATCTCAGCATTGCACCAACACCATTGAGCAACGAAAGTCGTTGAGGGGGCCACCCCATCTGTACTAAGGAGTCAGTTTTTCTTGTAGCCTTTGCTCTAATCAGAGCCAAATTTCTATCCACATGTAGGAGGCATATGTTAATTTAAATATTTAAATTAATATTTGGATATTTGTGTTTTCTTAGAGATGAGGTCTTGCTATGTTGCCCAGGCTGGACTCAAACTCCTGAGCTCAAGTGATCCTCCAGCCTCAGCCTTCCCAATAGCTGTGCACACAAGTGGACTGTCATTACACGGAAATGCTCAGTAACCTCCCCTGAAGAGTCTGGCTCCTCATTAAAAAACCTGTGTGAGATTTTTCAGGCCCGCCCATAAGCAATCACAAAGGGCCTCCCTGCCAGGCCTCAGGGAGAAGGCTGCTTCCACACACCAGTGCACAGCCAGTGCTTGGCATTCTCGGGGCAGGGGTGTGCTGCAGTCAAGGACTCAGGCTCCCCTGGCTGTCACCTTCTTCATATATTTGCATTCCTAGCCCCTGTGCTCCTGAGTCTCTTTATCTGTCCTCCTTATGAAAGGGCAGGGGGAGCTTGAATACTTTTCTCCACTCTGACTCGGTATCCAGGGCTTTTCTATTCCTAGTTGTTCTTCCCCAAACCCCAATGTCCAACAAAACTTCTAGGACCTTTTGTTGGGGCTCCCTCAGCAGGGAGATGCCCCACACTGCACCGAGTCACCTGACCCTCTCCAGTGTACCTGCACTGGATCCCAGGAGTGGATCCAGGAGTTAGCACTTTCTCTGATTTCAGCTTTTTGCTTATATTCTTGCCTTCCTCGCTTTTTGCATTCACCAATCACTCTGAACCCTGGCAGCTCAGCTTCCTCCCACTCAGCTGAGCTCCTGGCATGTGCTCAGTAAGCAAGCCTCTTCCAGCATCTGCTGCTCAATGGACTCGCCATCCACCCGCAACAGTGACCCAGGAGTTAAGGAGTTTAGCCAATCTAAACATTCCCCTGTCTCTATATCTTCCATTTCCAGGGAACTAAGAATAACTTTGGGATAACCAGACAACAAGTCTTTTTGTCTGTCCAATATCTGAAATGCTAAGCATTACTTAACCTGTAAAGGAGCAATAAGAGCAATCACCTTTTGCTGAGTGTCTGTTCTTGTACATGAGTCCCTTAAGCAAACACCATATATATTTATATATCTTTTATTTTTGTGAGACATTCTCACTCTGTCACCCTAGGTAGAATGCAGTAGCATCAGAGGTCACAGCAACCTCCAAATCTTGGACTTAATTGATCCTCTTGCCTCAGCCTCCCAAGTAGCCGGGACTATATCCAGCTGTTTAGTACAAAGTCTCACTCTTGCTCAGGCTGGTCTCAAACTCCTAAACTCAAGCAATCCATCCACCTTGGCCTCCCAGAGTGCTGGGATTATAGGCATGAGCCACCTCACCAGGCCAGCAAACATCATCTTGCTTAATCCTTACAACAACCTCCTGAAGTGAGGCCATCATCCCTATTTTATAATTGAGAAAATGGAGGGACTTCCCCAAACACCTGCCAAGTGGTGGTGCTGAGACACTGCCTGGGACCTACCTGCAGTGCTCTGTCCACCACTGCATGCCACCACTCCAGGGTTTACAGGCTGCTCACTGGGGAGGCTTTGGACAGGGGCACAAAACCACCCTAGACTGGCTCCTGCAGAAGACAGCACTCCCAGAAGTGGGGCTGCATGTACCTTGGGCTTGTCTTTCACTGCCAGGAAGAGGTCATCCTTCAGCTTCTTCTGACAGTGCTCACACGTGCAGTCAAAGTAGTACTGCTTCTTCAGCTGCTTCCTGCGCTCGTCACTGACATTGAGGAAGTCAATGTAGGACACGGTCAGCTCCTCTCCTGCTGAGATCTTGCCCAGAGCCCGGAGCTCAATTCTGGAACAGGGTGGAAAAAAAAATAAATGAGTGTAGAATCAAGGCTTATGAAAATGGGAATCATGCCCTCCAAGGTTTCATGAAGTCCAGGCACAAGGACAGTGACTATCAGCACTCTGAGAAAACTCCCATTCCCCTCAAAAGGGGAATGTGACGTAAAGAACAGTTTTCTGGATAATTCCATATTTTAGTGGAGGTTATATTCCATATAACCTTTGGCCGTTATAATGGAACATCATAATAAATCTGCTCCATCTCGTTAATTGCTCTAAATTAGATGCCCAGTAGAGGGCTGGACTCAGTCATAAAACCATACACACCTTCCATGCCTACAATTAGCATTTAGCTACTGATTATCTACAACAAAGGAAGGTAGAAATCATAAAACAAAAACTCTAAACAAGGAAAAAACTAAAAACTGTTTCTGAAAACTAAAAACCACTCTCAGAAACACACACATTCAGTCATCTATAATCTTATGTCCAACTTTATTTTTCTATTTTTTTAATTTTTTTTTAGAGACAGAGTCTCACTTTGTCACCCTTGGTAGAGCACCGTGGCGTCACAGCTCACAGCAACCTCCAATCTTGGGCTTAGGTGATTTTCTTGCCTCAACCTCCCGAGTAGCTGGGACCACAGGCACCCACCTCAACGCCTGGCTATTTTTTGTTACAGTTTGGCTGGGCCCAGGTTTGAACCCACCACCCTCAGTATACGGGGCCAGCACCCTACTCACTGAGCCACAGGCACTGCCTCTTATGTCCAACTTTAAGCTCCCTCTTATCTTAACCTTCAGTCCAATGGCTCAGGCCTATATTATGTGAGGAGACTTACGGCCACTGGAGATCAGTGAAGGCAAATAAACAAAGGATGGCTCTGTTAGCCCTTGGCATTGTTGATTTTTGTACTTCTTAGGAAACACGTCTTACTGGTAGAACATGGTTAGCAAGAGGAGCTGGCATTTCAATTTCCTTCCTGCCTAGACCTGATCTTTTAATTACCTACACTACTACCCACCTTGCCATGTAATAGATACTGAAGTGGCTAAAGAATGGAAAAACCCACTGAAGAATGAACATTCAGCTGAGCCCAACAGGTGGCTAGCCCATGGGCCTCTCAGCCATGTACACTCCCCCACAAGGCCAGAGAGCTACAGAAAAGGAGTGATGAGGCCAGCAAGCTGGTTCTTAAGCATGCTCCTATATCTCCCCAGTATCCTGGGGCCTCACAACCCAGAGGAAACCATCACTCAGACAGCAAGTTGTAGGATGCACAGGGCTGGACAGAAAATCTGCACAGGTTGGGCGCCTGTGGCTCAAGCAGCTAAGGCACCAGCCACATAACACCTGTGCTGGCG
The DNA here is from genome assembly GCA_963574355.1 of Loris lydekkerianus. NCBI lineage: Eukaryota > Metazoa > Chordata > Mammalia > Primates > Lorisidae > Loris > Loris lydekkerianus. The sequence continues at coordinate 15,546 of CAUYPK010128368.1, forward strand.
GGTTCAAATCCAGCCCCGGCCCACCAAACAACAATGATGGCTGCAACCAAAGAACAGCCGGGCGTTGTGGCGGGCGCCTGTAGTCCCAGCTGCTTGGGAGGAGGAGGCAGGAGAATAGCTTGAATCCAGGAGTTGGAGGTTGCTGTGAGCTGTGATGCCATAGCACACTACCCAGGGTGACAGCTTGAGCAAGTGAGGGAGGGAGATGGGTATCAAAAAAAAAAAAAAAAAGAAAATCTGCACAGAGATCTGTGGTTATTTATTTTACCTCCCAGAAAAGCCCAGACACCCTGCAAAAGGCAGAATGAGACTCCCGCACCCACTGTCAATGACAGCCCCTTCCACATACTCAAGATGATGACCAAGGGAGCAATTGCCAAATAGCAGTGAGACGCATGCCCAGACATCTGAAATGAGCACTTAAGGATAATAAACCTTCTCTCAAAGTGGGATATATCTAGATGCTGAGCCTGGTGAAAGCTAAGAGCCTACTCACCTCTTATTCCTTTTGTCCTTTCTTCCCCAGCCCCATTTTCAGCAGCAGTGATTGCTGACGTGATGAAAGTCAAGCAGGAGAGGAAGACTGGGTGATTCTGTTCACAGCTCTGCTTAGACACCCTAGCATGTCTCTAAGGGGGGACCCTCATTTCATAAATCATGATGTTGATGCAAGAGAGGGAAGCAACTTCCCCGAAGGTCCCACAGCAGTGTGGCGACCATCAGTATTAGAATACAAGGGTCACTCGCAGTCCCCACATCATACTCACCTGCCTTCTGGGTCTGTGATGCACAGGGAATGAGAACATCATAGCCCTTGCTTTCTAGGACTCCACTAAATACCCTAAATAGCTCCTTGTGAACAACTCCTGAGCCAATGTGGAGTATGAATCTCTGGTGTCTGGCCCTGCGGGATAAGCAACCAATTCTACTGCTACTAGCCCCCTACAGAGGCTGTAGTGACACATCCTAAGTCTACAGTGACTCGGGAGCTAATTGGGTTCCAATAACTTTGCTTCCCATCAGGGTAATGCCAATTCTTACATGATCTCAGGGTACCTTAGATTATTTCAATGGTATTAGAGAATTTTCAAAGCCAAATAATGTTAATGTCACTTAAATATGAAAAAATGAATGTACCCATATGTCCACCCCATTTTACCTTACTTGGAACGGGGTTTGGAGGAGAGAGAATGGTGAACAGCATGGGATGATCTCACCGTGGGAGTCAGGAGATGAGGGGTTGAGCCCTGGCTCTGCCTCTAACCAGCCTCCTTAGACAAATCTCTTCCCTGCCCTGGAGCCCTGACCCCTTCCATCCCCAACACCCTGCAGTTCTATAGTTCAACTAATGGAGCCACAAGCAGGCAAGTTATTTAAGTATTTCTCACAGAAGTTACCAACACAGCCCAGAGCCAAAGAGACTTAGAACCCTGAAGATGCTCTCCTCTTGACTTTGCTCAACTGATTTGGAACCCAAGCTACAGTCACATGCAGTGCACAGTAACACAGCTCATATACACCAGCCACTTTCCCAAAGCCCAAACTCCCACACAGCATTTTGTTCTTAATCCAAAGGCCATTATGAGGACCTTCAAGCCCAACCTGAGAAAAAGACCCTTTAGGGTCCACTGGGTTGTCATTAAAAAACACAAAAAGTGGCTTGGCACCTGTAGCACAGTGGTTAGGGCACCAGTCACATACACCAAGGCTGTCAGGTTCCAACCTGGCCCAGGCCTGCTAAACAACAAAAGACAACTGCAACTAAAAATAGCCAGGCATCGTGGCAGGTGCCTGTAGTCCCAGCTACCTGGGAGGCTGAGGCAAGAGAATTGCTTAAGCTCAAGAGTTTGAGGTTGCTGTGAGCTGTGATGTTATAGCACCCTACCGAGGGTGACATAGTGAGAGTCTGGCTCAAAAAAAAAAAAAAAGAAAAACACACAAAAAGTAAAATTGAACCTAAAGCACTAATTCATAATTGGCCATAAGTGGTAAACAGAACACAATGCCAAAATATTTATCAAAATATCACATAAGGATGCTCTCTCTTCACATTTTCCGGATGAGAAGTCAGGGCTTACAAGCAGACCCAGTTCCTCAGTAGATCAGTGGCACCCACAGTCCTCATCTCTGGTGAGCAGGTTTAGGGGACACTGCAGGCTTCCGCTAAGATGGTGTAGACTAGAAGGGCTCATGCTTTGAAGTGGGAGGAGCAGAGGACATGAGGAGTGATGGAGAGAAGAAAGGAAGGAAAACAAAGCAAAGGCAAGGCAGGTGGTGGATGGATGAGGAATAAATGGTTAATATAAAAGCATTAAAAATATGTCATTCAGTGAAAAGGAGACCCTGGGGTGCAGAAAGACATTACGGACCAATGGCAGCCAAGGAGTCTTGGGGATGGGCCCCAGCAAACCAAGCAAGTGAGGGAGATGGGTCAGAGGAGCAGGGATTCTTGGAAGGACTGACCCACCTCATCTGGGTGTGAAACATGGCTTTCACTGCCTCATGACTGAAAGACAAAATAGACACCCAAATGGAAATCATTACCATTGGCTGATCCAGCATGGCTAGCAAGGGTACACAGCATTCTGAGTTACGCAATCAAAGCTTTGGTTATCACAGCAACCTTTGTCCCAGCCCCTGTGGTTGCTCTCACTGGCCAAGATAAAGCCTGGTATAGTAGAAAGAGCACTGAATTTGGAAAGAGAGGGTGTCAGCCCTAAGCCAGTTACTTCTGTTTCCTGGGTTTCCCCTTTCGGGAGACTGTCATGAGATGGTGTATCTAAAAAATTAACAGATGTTATTGTTATCCCACTAACAAGCATCCTGGGCAAATAAATGTTGCCTCTTGGATGTCTGTCTTTGGGAGAATTTGAACTTTGGTTAGGGACCGGTTGGGTCATACAGTTAGTAGGTAAAAATGGTTGGGTTCAGAAGTGATCCTTAACCCCATGTCCAGGGTTCTTTCCACTATGGCAGGCAGCTAGGCAATACCTTCACAGCCAACTTCTTGCACAAAAGCCAAGAAGCCTGGATAAAACATGAATACTAGACATTAGTAGATGCAAGGAAGCCAGAGAAAACACCAAAGATGACCTGAAAAAAGAGTTCCTGGGCTTCTGGGGTAGTTACATTTACTGATGAGAAGAGCCCTGGACCACCACCACTTAGGGAAGGACCTTCTATAAGGCTCTGCCCCACATGTGGCTGACTTTGATCCTCTGGCAAGCAGGTTAAGCTTGGACAACGGCCCTCCAGAGAGTATTCCATGAGGTCCAGGCCAGTGACCCCAGGAGGCTCAGAAAGGGAAACACAAATGCTAAGAAAAGATTATCATTTAAGTCCAAAATAAACTTTCCCATCTTGAGAGACTTTCTCAATTGCCTGAGAGCCTGATTTCAGAAATAGGAAGGAAAAAGGAAATCAGAGTCCTTGCTATTTTGAAGCTTATGCTTGGTACTGAGCTGAGAACCGGAAACCATTGCCTTTGACTTCTAGGAAGTTTTGAGGGGAAACTTGCTTGTTACTGATGGCTCAGATTTGACTTGCATCTGTTATGATAGCTCATCTCCAAGAACCAAAGCAATTAATATTGCTCAAGCCTCATTCCCCCACATCTCCCTAACCTGAGCTGCAGACAACCAGGGGTTCATCCTGCTTGCTGATTTTTCTCCATTTGTGCTGTACTCCCAAGATCCATTCTTGGCCCTTATGTCCTTGATCTGTGCCCTCCTGGGGGCAGAGGGATAACCTCTGAGGGCTGCTCACCCTGATTCCTTTGCTCTCTGGTTTCTGGTTGGAGTTTGGCCAACAGGAGGAGATGAGAAGATGGGAGGAATGAGAGGTTGGGGTCTTTAGTCACTAGCCTCCTCTCGGCCACTCCCTGGTTTAAACAGTGGCTGGTTTAAGTAGTGACGGGTTCAGCTATTGGCCTCAGCCAAGACGTTGGGGGGCCCCTCTACACCCTCCAGCTGTCACCTGCTGCAGGAACAGTGCTTCCTTCCCTTACCCCTCCAGATATAGGGGTGGTAATGGTTTCACATATTATTAGACCTTGGGCACTTTACCATTACTTGCCACTTTCTTAAACCTTTCCCACACTTCTGTAAATTGTCCCTTCATTAAATTCTATTTGGGTAAACCCCTTTGAGTGTGCCTCCTGACTGCTGCTTGGACTATGCTCCTGCTATACCTCTTCTAAGTCAATGTCATTCTGCAATGACTGCTAGGTAGATAATCCCAGGCTTCAAACTTTAAAATAGTAGTTAGAGGTTTACCATCCTAACACAGCTAGACAGCCTCAAGAAACATGCGAAGACTCAGAAACTATCCATGTTAAATTATTTGATATTCTTCTTGACACCTTTCTCCCATCCACAATTATTCTGGAATGAACTTCTTATTTGCTGTATGTTTGAAATTCATCCTAGTTCAGGTTCAACAGGTTGACTTTGGCTTAAGTCAAGTGGATAAAACACCATAAAGTCTCACCATGCCCATCATACACCCCCAGTTAAAGACATACTCACTTGCCATTGTTAAATATGACGGTGCAGTTGGGCCAGCAGTCGTGGTTCACCAGGCCCAGGTTGGGGAAGATGCCCACGCCTACTGCCTGCAGGCCTCTCTGATCACTGAGAGTGAAACCGTTGCAGTTAATCTACCCACAGGAAAAGATAAGGGTCAGTCCACAGTCTAGGGAGGCACAGAACACCATCCTAGCAGTTTTAAAGGACTTTAAGATGACAGAAGACCCAGTCTCACCCTGGAGATCCTTAGAGAGTATGGAAACAAAACAATTAGTCTCCTGTTCTCTGGGTAACTTCCAAATGACTCATGAGATTAGTACCATGGGTAAGTCCCATATCAGCAAAAAATGTAACCTTAGCTTGCAAAAGTTTTTTGTTTTTGTTTGTTTGTTTGTTTGTTTGAGACAGAGTCTGACTATGTTGCCCTGGGTAGAGTGCCGCGGTAGCATCATGGCTCACAGCAACCACAAACTCTTGGGCTTAAGCAATTCTCTTGCCTCAGCCTTCCAAGTAGCTGGGACTAGATGCGCTTCCCACAACGCCTGGGTATTTTTTTTTTTTTTTAATTGTAGTTATCATTGTTTAGCAGGCCCAGGCCAGGCTCAAACCCACCAGCCTCAGTGTATGTGGCTGGCACCATGACCACTGAGCTATGGACACTGAGCCATCTTGCAAGTTTTAGTGGTTTTATTGTAAAAGAGCCAAAGATGAAATATTCTCCTCCTTTTTCTGTATCTGGGTCTGACATGGGTGTCCCTCAGCACCCATCATGGTTTCTCTCTTCACGCCTGCTCCCTGTGTATGTTTCTGCTTCTCCCTCCCCCACCTAACTGCCTGCACCCCTTCATAAATTAAAATTGACATCAACATCTCCTCTGAGTTATTTTGGGTCAGTGGCGGGGTAGTTTTATACTCCCTATTCACAATTTTAAAATCTGATGAGTGCTATATTTAACACTTATCTCTGCTATGCAAGACAAATCAAGTTGGTTATTACTAATGTGGCATTCAGTTGATTTCCTTTTCCTTAAAAGTAAGTCATTCTTTATAGAAACAGATTACAAATATCTTCTCTCATGGTATGAAGAATGTATATGAATAAAAATAACCTAGAAGACATTAACAACTGCACGCAAATTTCTACTTTTTATGTAAATACACACCTGAATTCAGTATGCACTTAGGCACTCACATGGCTATTTGTTGTAGACGAGGAGGAGTGTCACTTTCTTCATTTATTCTCTTTGGACATTTAGCAAGTACATGACATTAAGCCTGTGAGTACCACTAACAGGCTGTTTTACGTTGGGCAAATCTCTTCTCTGAGTCCTGGTTGTCCCATCTGTAGGTTTTATAAATTGGACTAGATGAGCGCTAAGAATCTTTTCAGCTCTAACCATTGAAGTATTTGAACTTCTCTGAGTCCTGGTTTACCCATCGGTAGGTTTAATAACATGGATTAGATGAGCCCTAAGGATCCTTTCAGCTCTAATCCATGGTCCTAGTCCCCAGACCCCTTAAGGATGCTCAAGATTGGTCCAACACATCAATTCACCCCAAAGCTATAGAGTATAACAATTTAGAGTAGAAGTAGGCTCAGCACTTTTGGCCCAGGCGGCAGGTGCCAGCCACATACACCTGAGCTGGTGGGTTCAAATCCAGCCTGGTCCCACCAAACAACAATGACGGCTGCAACCAAAAAAACAGCCAGATGTTGTGGCGGGCACCTATAGTCCCAGCTACTTGGGAGGCGGAGGCAGGATACTCGCTTGAGTCCAGGAGTTGGAGGTTACTGTGAGCTGTGATGCCATGGCACTCTACCCAGGGTGACAGCTTGAGGCTCTGTCTCAAAAAAAGAAGAGTAGAAGCACATTGTAAAATTACATAAAATAATATATGGGAAGCCACGATGGTTAATTTTATGAGCTACAATGGCTGGCTGTGGTGCCCAACTATTTGGTCAAACATTATTCTGTGTGTTTCTGTGGAGGTATTCTTTGCATAAGATTAACATTTAAATGGGTGGGCGGCACCTGTGGCTCCAAGGAATAGGGCACCGGCCCCATACACCAGAGGGTGGCAGGTTCAAACCCAGTCCCAGCCAAAAAAAAAACTGCAAAAAAAAAATTTTTTTTTTAATTGGTGACCTTTGAGTAAAGCAAAGTGCCCTCCATAATGTGAGTGGACCTCATCAATCAATCAGTTGGAGACCTAGACCATGAAGGAATTCTGCCAGCAGACAGCCTTTGGACTCTTCCCTGGGTCTCTAGCCTGCTGGCTTACCTTGCAGATTTTAGATGTACCAAGCATCCACAATTTCTTTCCACAGGGGAAAGACTGGAGAGATGCTGAATATGATCTTGCTGTTGTTGCTATGACAACAACCTTCTTCATTATCCTGCTTACTGTCACCACATAGGGGCCTGACCTACCACATGGGAGACGTCTACCTCACAGCCTGGGGCCTGGGCCTCCTGATCCACCCAGGCTCTCGGCCCCACCTCCTGGACTCTTGTGGCCTCCCCCAGTTCTAGTGCTCCCCCTAACAAGCCCTGACTCCCCTCTCCCTGCCTTACCCTCCCCTCCCCACCATCACCACTCCACATCAATCCTGCCTGGCAGACCTGGGAAAAGATTTCCAAAGCGAATGGTAGGCAAGAAGGGAAGGTGATCAGGAGTCTTCATTTTCAACATGAAGAGGAGAAAATTTAGAAAGTACAGATAAGCAAGGAGGTAAATTACCATCCAAATCTATAATCCAGAGATGATAAATAAATAAAAGTTTACATGCGGTATGCCAATTTCAGATAGAGCAGGAATGATTCCATAGCAGACAAGGCCAGAAAAACATGAGATGAGAGGTCTTCATTTAAGATTCTGTTTTCCCTTTCAGTTATTTTTTGGCCTCTCCTCCCAACTCTGGCCTGGCAGCTTCTGGAAATTGCTTAGTTGGACAAACCCAGCTTATTGGATAACACCCCTCCTTTAAGAAGAATCTTGCTTTCTAAAATCTCTGGATTTTCTTACTTGAGTCATTTAAGGGCCTCACCCTAAATGGAAGGGGCAGTAGGTGGTTCTGCTACTTCTGATGAATTGAGGGCAGACATCCCCAGAATCTCTGGCTGCCTGGGGAAACATGGCCTTTATAGAAATAGAAGTCACCCTCCAGGGCAGATGGGGCTTCCCCCTCAGAGCTATTCACTTCCACTAGGCCCCACCCCACCCCAAAGGAGGAGGAGGGAATAAAGGAGGAGAAAGACAGGGAGGGCAGGGGAGGGACCCAGGGCCCTACCACTCCGAAGATGTGCGAGATGTACTGAATGCTGAACTGCTGGCTCTGGGGCAGCCAGTATTGCAAGAACGTGTCCACGTCTACCCGCAGCTCCTTCTGTTCTTCCTCCCCAAAGTGGTCCACGTGGTTCTGCAAGTCATCCACGGAGACCAGGCAGCCCTCTGTGAGCCCGGTGCCCTCTCTCTCCACCCGCCACATGATGCGGGCTGCCAGCCTGCGGAGAGAACAGCGTCAGGCAGGCCACTGCTGCACACATTCATTCATTCATTCATTTGGCAAACAGTTACTGGGTGCCTAATGCATTCCAGACACAGTGTTGGGCCCAAGATGATCATTTTTAACTACATAGACAGAATTTCTTTTATCGTGATGTATCGAGACACAGTAAACAAGATCATTTTAAGTAGTTAAGTGCTATGCAGAAAATAAAATAAAATAGGGTGACATGATAGGGGATGGGGAAGAAGCTGAGGTCACAAGAGGAGGTGCATTTGGATAGCAACTGGAAGGGACAGGTGGAGCTAGCTCTGCAAGAGAGAGCACTTCAGGTGGACAGAGCAGGGAGCACAAAGGCCCTGAAAAAGGAACAAGCTTAGCAAGATGGAGAAACAGCAAGAAGACTAGGGTGGTTGGAGCATGGGGATCAAGAACTAGAGACCAAATAAAGGTGGAGGAGTGGCAGGAGATAGATCTCATGGGATCTGGGGATGCAGAGAGGTGCAGCAGTCTGGATATCTCCCAACAGTGTGGCTTCCTGGGATGAACACTGGATAAGGAGCCAGAGACCTGTTTCTGGTCCTTACTGCATGACCCTGAGTAAGTCACTTGACTTCCCTGTCCCTAAAGTAGGGACAACATTCCCTGCTATGTTGACCTCCAGAGGTATTCAGGGAAAAAATAAGGTAATGGTTGTCCACGTCATGAGTTAATGTATTTGTATTCTTAATTTTTGGGTAGAGAGAAGGTGGAGAAGGAGGTCAAGGTGGGGAAACAGTGTAAGCAAAGGGATGTAGGCTGCCAACACCACAACGGAGGGAGGGCCCTGGCCTGGCAGGAGCCGGAGAGTTCTGAGGGAGGAGAAGGGAGCAAGAGGCAGGAAGGGACCTGAAGAACACAGAGCCTGAAGTGTGAGAAAGGGGGCACACTTCACCCTAACTTCACCATAACTCCACCCATACTTCTGGCTCATTTTACTAAATCTTCAGATTTTTTTTTTTTCAAAAGAAACCAAAAATCCTAATTTTTTTAAGTGAAATTTCCCCATTTTGAAACCTTGGTGGATCAATTTTAAAATACTAAACATTGGAGAGCCATACAGGAGGTGTCTGCAGGCTGGCTCCAGCCAGCAGCTACAGTCTGGGACCCCTGCTGTGGACTGAAGAGCATAAACGGAAGTGATCAGATCCAGTCTCTTTCAGGCTCTTTTTGGATTTGCAGTCAGCCTGGCTTCCTTAGGCCTGGAAATGCTGCCACTGCCACCAACCCCAACCTGACACTTAGGAATCCCAAACACCACCCCGGGCCCAGGTCTGACCTGATGTTCTCATTGGGCACCTTCCCATATCTCTTGATGGCCGAACACTCATTCTTGTGGTTCAGCCAAGCATCCTTCTGGCAGGTGCGGTCACAGTAATGGGCGAACTTGCACTGGCCGCAGTGATGGAGCTTCTCCTGCCTCTTGAAGCAGGTGTGGCACACAAAATTTACGAGGCTGGAAATAAAGAGAAGACATGTGATTGGGGTGTAGGAGACGAAGCACCATGCTTATAGGAGTAGTCTCTGGTTCTTAAGGGAGGTTGCTGGGAGTGGGACGATCTCCCAGCTGGCATGGAGATGTTTTGTAGCCGGGAGACAAGCCCTCAAGCAACTGCAGGAGTTAACGAGATAAGATCAGTGGCTGGTTAGCAAGCAGGTGTTATACCTTGAACATCCATGATGCATCAGGATGGGAGTCGAGCCTGTGGGAAAAGAGCACCTAGCAAGCATTAAGCATGTAGGCCCCCCACACCTGCTATATAATGTTTCAGTAAGAGGCCACAGTAGAGCTTACTCAGGGCTTCCCTGCACCTATGGGAAGTCCACCTCTTGCAAGCATTGAACTTCTAATCCATGTCCCGGCTGGTTCACGTGTGCAGTGATGGGGTGCCATGTTGCCAAAGTGGCACCAACATCAGGGCACAGTGGAAAGGGCACCATGCCAGCCAGTGGGAGACCTAGGTTCTGCTACTGGCTCAATGGGCCAGTCCTTGTCTCTCTAGCCTTCAGATTCCCACTTTTCAAAATGAGGAACTTGGAATTCCAAAGGCCCCTTTCACTGTACCTATTGCTTTAGCTGATAATTTCAAGTGACCCAACTGTGCAGGACTCTGCCCTCTGCATATAAGCCCATCAATTTAATTCAGGCAAGAGAAATTTCATGACCTATGTGTGTTGGGCCTGAGACGCCATAGATTACCAGAGAAAGTATTGAACTTGCAGTCACCATGTAGTGTAAAAAGACTATGATAGGGGAGCAGAAGGTATTCTTTGAACACATTGAAGAAGACATCTGAGGAACACAGGAAGTCTTCCAGGCCAATGGAATTAGTTGAAATTCCTTACGGTCCCCTGGCCAAAAAGTCACAGGTCATCAGCACTGTGTCATGGGAGGGGGCATTTTATGTGACATTTCCTTCTCATTGTTGAAATATGTCTCCTTCCCAAAGAACATTGAATTATAATTATCTACTATATCATGAGACAAGAAGCATGGTAGTGATATACATGAAACGACATCTACATGCTATGATATGTGTCCCAGTTATCTGTGTTTTATAACAGTAAGAATGACAAGGTTACTGATGTCACTAATGTCATCAGATGTATTCTCCAGCTCAGAGAAAGGCTGGAAACGATAAGGAGGAATAATGCATGCCCATTCCATGAGTGAAGGAGAGAGATGGAGGAAGATGAAACTCCTTACCCTGTGTTTCTGGCCTCCCAGTGTTCCCATTAGAGAGCTACAAGTCCCCCATGTTAAATCTGTCATTCAAACAGAACAGGCCACACAGGAATGGTCTTCAAGACAACCTAAGAACCAGAGTGAGTACAATCTGACGTGGTCCTGTATCTCTGGTCCCCAACCACACACTCCTGCAATGTGGGGAAGAGAAATCCCCACCTCTGAAGCCAAGAGATGATGAAAGCAAGGTCAGTGATGTACAGGGAAGAGCTGAGCTCCCTGGGAGGAAGCAATATGTAAACTCATGTTGGAGTTGACAATCTAAACAGGGATCTCAAAAGTATAAGAAAACAGGGTCATTTGGCATTACAGAATTCTAGAACCTGGAGGAAGAAACTTCTAACGAACATCCAAGAACAGAAATCTCCTATGCCCATCCCTGACCATGAATTTTCTAATTCTCTCAGTGAAAAGGAGTTCATTGTTCCTAAGAATAGTCAGTTTAATGTTGGCCAATCCAAATTGTTGCAAACTTCTTTCACATGTTAAGTTTGAATTTGCCTCCCTAGAAAATGCATTTCTGTAGCCTAATTTGGCCCTCTGGATCCTTGCCCCATGGAAGAAGCCTGGTCAGGTCAGTTCTTCTAGAATTTGAAGACCACTGCCTTCATTCCCATTTATTTCCTTTATCCAAATTAAATATACCCAAATCCGGGCGGGGTGCGGTGCCTCATGCCTGTAATCCTAGTACTCTTGGGAGGCTGAGGCGGGTCAGATCGCCTAAGTTTGAGACCAGAGTTAGATCATGACCCTGTCTCTAAAAATAGCCAGGTGTTATGGTGGGCACCTGTAGTCCCAGCTATTCGGGGGGCTGAGGCAAGAGAATCGCTTGAGTCCAGGAGTCTGAGGTTGCTGTAAGCTATGATGCCACAGCACTCTACCAGGGGCTGGCACTTTCACAAAGTGAGACTCTGTCTCAAAAAATAATAATAATAGGCTGTCCTGCACCTCTGGTTAGCCTACCTCTTACAAGCTAGCACTTCAATCTGTGTCATGCCTGGTTCTTTCGTGCAGCACCAGAAGGCATAGCGTCCCCGGCAGCGACACACTTTGAGTCATTATTTGATCTACAACAATAGAAGTATTTGTCTAATAAGATGCCATTCATTTGTAATACTCCACTCTGAGTTGAAAGTGTTCATTCTCAGATGAGAATCAGAATTCTATGTTGAAGATTACCAGGAAGAAGTATCAAATGAGATTGCCTGCTATTCTGCCTTGCTAGACCCCAAAAATCAAGCTTTCTTTCCTTCCTTGGATCCTAAAAATGTGAGCATGTATGTCTATTGGGAGAAGAGATGAAAAAATAAAGGACAGTGGCCAGATTATTATTGGGCCTAGAGACCTGAGGCAGCATCTGGATACTGAAGAAACATATTGACAGAGCTCCCTGGATCCATCTTTGGTTTTGAGCTCTGCATTCTTGCTCAGGGTGCCTTTATGGTTTATTTTGGTTCTTTACTGGAATTCTTCCCTTAAAGATGAAAGCCGAAGGATAGTTGGGTACACTTCTCTTTTAACATCTGGCGTTTACTACAGTTCTGTGAAGTTTACTTTTTTTTTTTCCATCTTTGAGTTTAGTGTATTTGTTCCCTTAAGATTAACAATTTTACAGACATCGCAACAAAATAAAATATTCATTTCAAAAAATAATAAATAAATAAATATTCCCAAATTCTAGAACAATTCCTTGTACAACATGGTTTCTGGAATTCTCACACCATTCCTGTGGCCTCTGATATGCCTGCAGCAGCTCCCTGTAGCCAAAGGAAGGTGGATCTAACAGGGCAATCGAGCAAGATCTGGTGGCCAGTGCTAGGGGGTCAGACTCAAGGAACAGCCCAAAGGCCAGGCGTGGTGGTCCTCTTAAGAAGTGGAAAGACAGGTGAAGAGCCAGCTGAGGGGACTGCATGGACTGCTTCTTTAAGCTATATCCTGGGCTTCCTAGAGTCCAGGCGGTTTTCAGCCTCTGGCTGAACACAACTCAACACACCCCTATGGCCCCACCTGCTATGGGATTACATTGCTAGTAAACTCTGTTAATAATCTTAAAGTGCTCAAGGGTGTGAAAGGTCAGTATTTATTTATAACTTAGAGCAGATTCAAGGTTATCCCCTAATATCTTCCTTACTCTTACACCTGCCTTCCCTTAAGCTTTCTTAGTGAGAGAAGAGGAGCAGAATTACACTCGCATACTTGAAATTGCACAGAATCCACAGCCCGTCATAACTATGCCACAGAGGGCATGCTCTGCTTAAGAAGGTCAATTGTCATGAGTGTCCCAGCAGAATAGAGCATATGGGTTTACATAGAACTTGACCATTTAGTGGAATCTCTGAGACCCTGGAGATGGGGAACAGTAAATTTCTCTCATCTGCATTGAGTCAAGATTACATTCTCTTGCAGCAATTTGAAGTTGATTATCAGGAACCAGATTGCTGAAAAACCCAAGTAAATTTAGTTCTCAAGATGACTCCAAATCTTGTCTCCTGGACACTCAAAAGTGAGACTCTAGGTGTTGACACGTCACAATTATGGTGCCCAGATCAGAGTATACTATCCAGATGTGGTGCTACTTACATTTCTTGAATCTCAACATTGAGCTTCCATTATTTTCTTTAGTGAAAATTTTACATTAATTTAAGGTCAAATTAAAAATATTGTCAGTAGAAACTCCTGAATTTTCTCAAAGATGCTGCAGTCAAGTTCCTCTGTTCATACAGCATTGCATTTGCTAGATAGCTTTCTGAAGGTACAATGGACATGTAATTCATATATTTAAAAGGTGCACTTTAATAGATTCTTACACATGCAACTTCCCATAAAACTATCATTCCAATCAAGATAAAAAACATATCCATCACCCGCCAAAACTGACTTGTTTAACTTGAAATGGCGTCTTCACCTTTATCCTTATCTGGTTACTTTCAGTGTAGCATTCCAAAGTGTCAAGGGCATTGTGGCAGGCGCCTGTAGTTACAGCTACTTGGGAGACTGAGGCAAGAGAATCGTTTAAGCCCAAGAGTTGGAGGTTGCTGTGAGCTGTAATGCCCCACGGCACTCTACCAAGGGCAACATATAGATGGGAACATGTATTAGGGGCTAACTATATAACTGAAGGTCCTCAGAATTAACTTGTAGGTGGAATACGATGTTTATTAAAGGATAAGTGATTTTAGGCAGGGCATGTTGGCACACACCTGTCATCCTAGGACTCTGAAGGCCAGGGCGGGTGGACTGCTTAAGCTCAGGAGTTGGAGACCAGCCAAAGCAAGAGCAAGATCCCATCTCTGAAAAAAAAAAAAAAAAAAAAAAATAGCTAGGCCAGGCATAGTGGCTCACACCTGTAATCCTAGCACCCTGGGAGGCCAACATGGGTGGCTTACCCTGAGCTTAGAGGTTCAAGACCAGCATGAGCCAGAGTTGAGACCCTGTCTCTACCGCAAAAAAAAAAAAAAAGCCAGGTATTCTGGCAGGCACCGGTAGTCCCAGCTACTTGGGAGGCTGAGGCAAGAGAATCACTTAAGCCTAGGAGGTGAAGGTTGCTGTAAGCTATGACTCCATGGTACTCTATTGAAGGCCACAAAGTGAGACTCTGTCTCAATAAAAAATAAAGAAAGCAAGAAAAAAAGAAAATTTAAAAAAAACTTCAAAGTAAGAAGATTGAAAGCAAAATTAAAAAAAAAAAAAAATAGCTGGGCATTGTGGTCCTGTAGTCCCAGCTACTCCAGAGACTAAAGCAAAAGGAATCACTTAAGCCCAAGAGTTTGAGGGTGCTGTGAGCTATGATGCCAGTGCACTCTACTGAGGGTGGCAAAGTGAGGCTCTATCTCAAAAAAAAAAAAGAGAGAGAGAGAGGATAAGTGATTTTAAAATGTCCTAACATGAAGTTTATACAATTGCAAATTTTCTGAACTTAGACCCACATAGATTTGGGGACGAGTAGGAGTATTTTATCCCTGACATTATTTAGAATTGGTGGTGCATGGTGACATTAAAAAACAGATTGATTCTTTGTTTTTTTTTTTAATTCTGTGCAAAGACCCCTTATTACCTGTATTGAAGATGGAGCCCTTGACCAGACCTGTTCTTAGTCCACACTACCAGTGAGGTTTTTTAGGGGAACCTTTCCTAGCTTGGCTCCAAGGGCAAGAATACTTCTAGCCTGGTGTTTGCTTGCAGGCTTCCAAGAAATGACTTTATATACACTTATAACGGGCCTGATTATTGAACAATCTATCTTTCATGAACTGTAGCTATATTGTGTTCCTAAGAATAAGTTCCAAAAGAATGGCATTCATGTTTCTAAAGTCACTAATAATCATTTTGACCAGGAGAAGGCTAGAAACAGGGCCCAAACATGCTGCAATACAGGCTTCACCCCAGACTGGGTGACAGGGAGAGCTTTACATCACCTATATAATCATTTTATCAGGCCTTGAATCAATTCAACTATCATTTCAACAATATCTCACCATTGTATCATCTCATGAGATTCTTTGCTATCACTTCATTGTAATAAACTTTTAGTTACTTTTCATAAAAAGAAAATGAGTTTTTTATCATCATGAACTCAACAGTGGATTGTAAATGTGAGCCATTGATTAGTTTCTCCAGGCTCACAAATCTGTTTTATGTTCCATTCTATAATTTTGCTAGACCTGGAGACAAGTTTTAAAAGCTTGAAACCCAGGAAACCTTGTGAGTCATCATACTTCAATGTAGGTCTAATGGGATGGGACTTACCATTCTCTCCACTCCTCACCTGCTGTTAGGCTTAGCCAGGAGGCTGGACCTAGGGAGGAGGAGAACACAGAATAGGGCTTCTCTTTTTTTTATTTCTCAGTTTTTTGGGTTTTTTTTTTGTTTGTTTGTATTTTTCAGAATAGGGCTTCTCAAACTTTAGCGTGCACACACATCCCCAGAGAGCTCATTAAAACTCAGGTTCTAACTCAGTGTACACCTGGGTGAGGACTAGGATTCTGCATTTCTAATAAGATCTCAGGTGGTGCTGATGCTTCAACTTTGAGTAGCAAGAATGTAAAGATGAGAGAAAACCCAAATCCTGCTGCTTCTGGTGGGGCATGCTGAGAAGTGTCAGGTAGACAGGAAAAGGAAATTTTAAAAAACTAACAAAAAGCCTGTCCCTCTCGTTCTCATTTCCCCTTGTTGGTGATGAAATGGGTATTGTGGAAGGTCAAATTTGGAGTTGGTCAGAGCTGGGTTCAATTCCTGACTCCCCTATCTACTGGCTGTATGATCTTAGCCAAGTCCCATAATCTCTTCAAAGGCTTTGTTTCCTTATGTGAAAATGTTGTTTGCTTTTATTTATTTTTATTTATTTATTTATTGCAGTTTTTGGCCAGGGCTGGGTTTGAACCCGCCACCTCCGGCATATGGGGCTGGCGCTCTACCCCTTTGAGCCACAGGCACCGCCCTTCCTTAGCAACACCTAGATCCTGATAAGTTTGGATCTAAGGACCATTACTATTGGGTGAAACATATTCAAGCAAGGAGAAAATAACAAAGAAATTCCGAAATTCTATCACTCTTGCAGAGATTTTCAGAGTTATGTAAAATGGAAAGTAGCCAGCACAGAGCCTAATGCAGGATGAGTGCTCAGAGGACATCAGCCTGCTCCACTCACCCCTCCTGTCACACAAGAGGTTTGGAGCAGGTGAAGACTGAGCTCCTGTTCTCTTCAGCTTCAGAGAGGAAGACTGAAGAACCTCTGCTCTTCAGTCAGGGGACAATGGCCCTTCCCTGACAAAAATATCCTCCCCTCCCCTTCTTTCTTCCCCCAGTGCAAAAGAGTGTCCAAACAACATGAGATCCTAAAACTACTTTTTGGATTCCAAGACAAAGACCACTTGTCCCAGCCAAGCTTAGCTGGGTGACCTTTAGAGAGTCTCATATTTCTATTTATGCAAGAGAATATTTACTCCCATTTACATAGCACTTTGCATTTTCAAAGAGATGCATGCCCAAGAGTTTGAGGTTGCTGTGAGCTGTGACGCCACAGCACTCTACCCAGAGAAACAGCTTGAGACTGTCTCAAAAAAAGGAAAAAAGAAAAAAAAAAAGACAAAGTGACTACATGGGGTTTGAGCCCTTTGAAAACACAGCCACCTTTAGAGTAGTGGTGATCATTATTCTTAAGAGTATCGTTCTCATAAGGCTGCCTGATGCTGGACCCTGCTCCTGCTGCAAAGCCTACCTGCTTGCCTGTAGCTCTGAAAGCACACTGGCCTGGCTGCTGGTCCCCACTCACACTTTGCTGTGTGGCCCTGCTGGGCTCTGTCATCTGTCAAAGTCAGGAGGGCTGAAAGGGCAGCTACTGCTCAGCTCCTTTTATGGAAATAGCCAGCTACTGGAGGAATAAATACAAAGACAAGGTGATTAGGCTTGGCGCCCAAAGCTCAGTGGTTAGGGCGCCGGTCACATACACTGGGGCTAGCGGGTTCGAACCCAGCCTGGGCCTGCCAAACAACAATGACAACCACCAAAAAAAAATTAGCCAGGTGTTGTGGCAGGCACCTGTGGTCACAGCTACTTGGGAGGCTGAGGCCTCCCAAGAATCGCTTAAGCCCAAGAGTTTGAGGTTGCTGTGAGCTGTGATGCCACTGCACTCTACCCAGAGCAATAGCTTGGGTAGCTTGTCTAAAAAAAAGAAAAGAGAAAAAAAAAAAAAAAGACAAGGTGACTACATGGGTTTGAGCCCTCTGAAAACACAGCCAGAGAAGGGACTCGCCTGTGTTTCCAAGGAGTAGGGCACCAGCCCAATATACCCGAGTTGGTGGGTTAAACCCCACTCCTGGCCAAAAACTCAAAAAAAAAAAAAAAAAAAAAACCCACAGCCAGAGAAGACTGAACCAATAGTTCTATCTTTCTGGGATGCTTACAAACTCTCGCCCTGTCAGAAATTCTCCCCTCAGAAATCGGAAAGGGGGCCGGGGGGTGGGGGGGAGGGGAGTGGCCTAAAGAACAGTTCATCCCTCAAGTACCCAGACAATGTCACAACATTTTAGATTCATGTTCTTATTCCTTCTTTCTTTTCTTCCTTTTTCCCTCTCTCCTTCTCCCCTCCCTTCTTTGCTTCCCTTCTTCCTGCCTTTCATGAGTGTTTTATTGAGTATCTGTTACGTTCTATGCATAGAGCTGGGTAATAGAGGGGATAAAAACAAAGACGATCTGATCTTGCCTTCAACCAGACCCCATAACACATGACCAAGGTGAGACCTGCAGACTTCAAGTGTGGTAACCTGCTGTAAGGTTCAAGGAAGGGAGAACGGACTTCCACTAAGGTGGGGAAGATGCAGAATCCAGAAAGGCAGTCACTAAGGAGGTAAGGAGGCATTACTCTCCCCTCTGAAGATGGCCTGAGATCAGAGAAGGTCCAGGTCTTCAGGGAAGTAGCACTAATGAGTCAGAGGCTTCCATGTGAAGATGTGCAGGCTCACACAGGAGACAGAAGTATCTGCTTGACAATATCAGGAATTCATATACATACCGAATATTATAAACCTCGCCATAAGAAGTTAGGGGGTATTGCTTCCTTGGATTGGGCCTAAGGAACTGCTAATATTTTTTAACATCCCTTGTTATTAAAACACCAACTCTCAGTGGTGTCCGTAGCTCAGTGGGTAGGGCAACAGCCATATACACTGAGGTTGACGGGTTCGAACCTGGCCCTGGCCAGCTAAAGCAACAATGATAACTGCAACAAAAAAAAAAAAATAGTCAACATTGTGGTGGGCGCCTATACTCCCAGCTACTTGGGAGGCTGAGGTAAAAGAGAATCGCTTAAACCCAAGAGTTTGAGTTTGCTATAAGCTGTGACACAATAGCATCTACTGAGGGTGACATAGTGAGACTCTGTCTCTAAATAAATAAATAAATAAAACACCAACTCTCAGGAATTTCTCTGCCACACTCGCATGAAAAGGTCCACACTCCCCACACAGACCTCTAGGCACGTCCATGTGCCAGCTGTGACCACGCCCCTCAACTCACATTCAAAACACATCCTCAGATGCAAATGAGTGAGGATGGCATTATTATGGAGGCAGCCTGCCATTTGAGCTCATCTGTGTGTAAAAGGCAGTTGTTCCCAAACATCTGAATTCAAGGATTATTTAGCAATATTCACCAATATAGCTCACAATGGATTATATGACATGCTAACACATTTTGCCTCTGCAGCTAAAAGTGCCAAATTAAAGGCATAAGTCTAGCCAGGCGTTTTGGCTCATCCCTGTAATCCTAACACTTGAGGAACCAGAGAAGAGAGGATCACTTGAAGGAGTTCAAGACCAGGCTCAGCAAGAGCAAGACCCTGTCCCTACACAAAATAGAAAAATAAGCCATGTGTGCAGTTGGGCGCCTGTAGTTCCAGCTACTTGGGAGGCTGAAGCAGGAGGGTGGCTTGAGCCAGGAGTTAAAGGTTGCAGTGAAGAATGATGATGCCACTGCACTCTAGGATGGATGAACAGAGTAGCATTGTCTATAAATAAGTAAGTCTAAATGTATAGTGGTTGTCTTCTGCATCAAGTGCCAACATTTAAGGCTATAACCTGAGTACTCTAACAAACACATATTTATTATTTTCTGAACTAATTGTTCAGGAATTTCTCTAATCCTTTTATTAAATTATTTCCATTTATAGCATCATTTATTCCCCCCCCCACCTACCCAGCAGCTGTTACCAGATTAAAGGCCCACATGTGTGTTTGTGCATTTTCCAGAGCTAATCCTGGTGTTCCCACAGGCTCACATGGAATTATACCAGCTAAAAGTCCAGCTGTCTCCACTGGACTTAAAAAAACTCATAACTAGTTCAATTTTTCAAAAAATCCTGAATGACAATAGTTTGCTTAAAAGTACTCAGCTTTTTCTCATGTTCCTTTCTGTCTCTTCCTCTACACACACACACACACAAAATCTCCTGGACGCTTTTTTTTTTTTTTTTTCCTAAGAGACAGAGTCTCACTTTGTCACCCTCCATAGAGTACTGTAGCGTCACAGCTCACAGCAATCTCCAGCTCTTGGGCTTAAGTGATTCTCTTGCCTCACAAGTAGCTGGGACCAAAAGTGCCCACCACAACACCCGGCTATTTTTTTGTTGCAGTTTGGCTGGGGCCGGGTTCAAACCCACCAACCTCCGTATACGGGGCTGGCACCCTACTCACTGACCCACAGGCCCTGCCCTCTCCTGGACACTTTCAACTCCATAAGCAGAGTTGTTTAGGAACTGGCCATGTTTTTATTTAAATAACTTATTTAAAAATCCACTAACTAGGCTTGGTGCCCGTAGCAGAGTGGTTACAGCACTGGCCACATACACCCAGGCTGGCGGGTCCGAATCCAGCCCGGGCCAGCTAAACAACAATGACAACTGCAACAAAAAAATAGCCAGGCATTGTGACAGGTGCCTGTAATCCCAGCTACTTGGGAGGCTGAGGCAAGAGAATCACTTGAGCCCAAGAGTTTGAGGTTGCTGTGAGCTGTGATGCCACAGCACTCTACTGAAGGTGACATAGTAAGACTCTGTCTCAAAAAAAAAAAAAAAAATCCACTAACTATCTGCTCTTTCTTAACAAATTTTGGATTAATCTAGAAAATTCATGTTATTGGTTATGGTAGGTAGAATAATAGCCCCCCCAAAATGCCAATGTCATAATCCTCAGAACCTGTGAATATGTTGCCTCACTTGGTGAAGGGGCTATTGCAGATGTGATGAAGATTAAAGACCTTGAGATGGAGACAGTATCCTGAACTATCTGGGTGGGCCTAATATAATCCCAAGGGCCTTATAAGGAAGCAAGAGATCAGAGAGGAAGAAAAAGCTACACTGCTGGTGATAAAAACACAGGAAGGAGGCCATGAGCCAAGGACTGTGGGCAGCCTCAAGGAGCTAGTGATGGCAAAGAAACACAGAACTATGAGCCCAGTTCTTCTAGCCTCCAGAACTATAAGATAATAAACATGTGTTTTTTTAAGGTAGTGTGTTACAGCAGGAAACTAATACGTTGGTTTATTACTATAAGCACATTTTTCTTTCTTTTTTTTTTTTGGCAGTTTTTGGCTGGGGCTGGGTTTGAACCCACCATCTCGGATATATGGGACCAGCACCCTACTCCTTTGAGCCACAGGCGCCACCCTAAGCACTTTTTTCTTTTTTAATAATACATATATTCCTGTTTCTTACCTAGGACTTACTGGAGGTAACCTTTCTTAGTGCCCAGAACCAACTCTTAATTCTTCTGAAATCGGAGGATGGATACCCTTTCCTTTATTAAGATTAAATATTATTAACTGGACTGACTAAAACAAGAGAAATTAACTGGGCAATGCTGTAAAGCCCACCGGGGGGGGGGGGGGACAATGAGAAAGATGTCTGGACAAAATGTGGGAGGACTCAGTCTTACTTTATGACTCACCTGTATGACCTGGGAAAGGCCCAAGATCTGTCTAAGCCTCAGTTTCTCCATTTGCAAGAGAGGACGGAATAAATTCAATAGGTCCCAATCTTCTGGGTTGGGGACCATTTGAAAATGATGAAAGTGGTTCGGCACCCATGGTTTAAGCGGCTAAGGCACCAGCCACATACACAGCTGCAACCAAAAAATAGCCGGGCGTTGTGGCGGGCGCCTGTAGTCCCAGCTACTTGGGAGGCGGAGGCAAGAGAATCGTTGAGCCCAGGAGTTGGAGGTTGCTGTGAACTATGATGCCACGGCACTCTACCCAAGGGAACAGCTTGAGGCTCTGTCTCAAAAAAAAAAAAAAAAACTGTGAAAAGAAAAAAATAATAAACAATTTTAAAATATTAAATTTAAAATATACATAAATTTTGAGGGCACCAAAAGAGAATAGATAATTCATAAATGAATGACTATTGGCCAGGCACAGTGACTCATGTCTATATCATAGCACTCTAGGAGGCCAAGACAGGTGGATTACTTGAGCTCAGGAGTTGGAGATTAGATTGAGCAAAAATGAGACCCCATCTGAGGTGGTGCCTATGGGCTCAAGGAATAGGGTGCTGACCCCATATATTGGAGTTGCTGGGTTCAAGCCCAGCCCCAGCCAAAATCTGCAAAAAAAAAAAAAAAGAGAGAGAGAGAGAGAGACCCCCCATCTCTAAAATTAGCCAGGCATCAGGCATCATGGTGGGCATCTGTAGTCCCAGTTTCTCAGGAGGCTGAGGCAAGATAATCACTTGAGCCCAAGAGTTTGAGATTGCTGTGAACTACAACACCACAGCACTCTACCAAGATCGACAAACAGAAACTCTGTCTCAAAATAAATAAATGAAAAAACATTATTGAGTAGGAAAAATGTTAACTTTCATGTTAACTTCTCTAACATGAAAACCATCAAATTAAAATGAGTTTTTACACGTTAAGTTGGAAAATATGAAAAAGTAAAAGATAGCTTTCTCTGTGACCAGTATTGGGATGGAGAGATCAAACCCTAGCTGCTAGTGGGATAAAGTATGATCTCCTTTGGTAAGGTGATTTGGAAATTTAAATCAAAAGCCTTCAAAATGTCTTTGGAGTCCAAAATTTCTACTTCTAGGAGTTTATCACTAATAAATAATCAGAGATATGTGGAAAATCTATTAGGAAAAAGTAGAAAACACCCTTGAAATCCAAAATATGTCAACGAGGCTCAGAGCCCATTGCTCAGTGATTAGAGCACTAGCCACATACACCAGGGGCTGGTGGGTTCAAACCTGGCCTGGGCCTGCTAAACAACAATGACAATTACAACAATAAGTAGCGGAGCATTGTGGCAGACATCTATAGTGCTAACTACTTGGGAAGCTGAGGCAAGAGAATCATTTAAGTCCAAGAGTTTGAGGTTGCTGTGAGCAGTGACACCATAGCACTCTAGCAAGGACAACATAGTGAGACTGTCTCAAAATACGTCACCTAATTAAATTAATACACAACAGTTAACAAAAGAAATACTATGCAGCCATTAAAAAGGGTGTTAAAGGATATTAATGGTTTTGAAATTTACAAAAAACTGGGCAGTGGCTGTGGCGCCGGCCCCATATACCAAGGGTGGCGGGTTTGAACTTGCCCCAGCCAAACTGCAACAAAAAAATAGCCAGGTATTGTGGCTGGGGCCTGTAGTCCCAGCTACTCGGGAGGCTGAGGCAAGAGAATCGCATGAGCCCCAAAGCTGGAGGTTGCTGTGAGCTGTGACACTACAGCACTCTACCAAGAGTGACAAAGTGAGACTCTGTCTCTAAAAAAAAAAGTTACAAAAAATTGTGAAGTAAACAGGTTACAAACTAATGCCATTTTTTTGAGATAAAATATATACAACTTAATTACGTTGAATGAAAAATTGCTAAATGCACCATTTAGTAATCTTAAATTATTAAAATTATCAAATGATGGGCAGCGCCCATAGCTCAGTGGGTAGGGCACCAGCCACATACACTGAGGCAGAAGGGTTTAAACCCAGCCCAGGTCTGCTAAACAATGAGGACAACTGCAACAGCAACAAAAAAAAAACTAGTCGGGTGTCCCGGCAGGCTTCTCTAGTCCCAGCTACTCGGGAGCCTGAGGCAAGAGAATTGCTTCCGCCCAAGAGTTAGAGGTTGCTGTGAGCTGTGACGCCACAGTACTCTACCGAGGGCAACATAGTAACACTCTGTCTCAAAAAAATAAAATAAAATAAATAAATAAAGTTATCAAACAATTATTAAATGCATCATTTTTATTCACTACTACAAAACCAAAAAAACCATTCTGCCAATTAAACCATAATGAGCCATAGATTTTGGGACACATCATGATTTAAATATTAAAATGAAATATGTATTCTGGAATTGATAACATGTGTCCTGGAGTTGATAAATGTGGCACACTGTATGTGTGCCATTTTCCTTCCATTCTAAAATAAACTTCTTCGAGGTGGCGCCTGTGGCTCAAAGGAGTAAGGAGCTGACCCCATATGCTGGAGGTGGTGGGTTCAAACCCAGCTCCAGCCAAAAACTGCAAAAAAAATAAATAAATAAAGTAAAATAAACTTCTCCCCCATGTTTTAATAGCTGGAATTTAGAAATGTCTTACAATCAAGGTATACATTTAATGTAGTGTTTCTCCCAGGACGCCCCCACTCCACCCACAACTCATCAGGATCGAGAAAATATTTTATATGCATTATATGTGCATGAGATTACAGAAGATATACTCCAGAATTTTAATAGTTTTTTCCGGTAAGATTGCAAAGAATTATTATTTTCTTCCTTTGTTTTTCCTATAATTTATAAATTTCCCAAAATGAGCTTTAAAAATCTGAACAATACCAGCAACAACTAAACAACATCACAAATTCCCAACCCCCCCCCAAAAAAAAACCATATTAGCTCCATTTTATGCAAAGGCAAACAGGATTATATGGGCTAAGGTATGGTGGAGCTCCCACTCCGTGTCCTCCCAAGAACAAAGAACCTTCAGAGAAGAGAGCTAAAGGGGCAGAAGCAACATTTACCAGCTCATGCACCACCCTAACGTCTCATCTGCAAACTACTGTATCCAAGAAAAGCAACTCCTTAGAGCAGACCTTGCCCTAGTACTTCACTTTCACTCCTTTCCAGCACTGAATCAAAACACCTACTAGGGTGGAAAATAGACTTTGAGTGTTCCCATTGGTCAGTAGCAGTCCATAGCAGGCCCTTGAAGCACCAGGCTGGAAAGGACTTGGAAGGCGGTGGGGACTTCAGGAGAAGGTGTGCCTGATCGCTTAGCCATGCCTGCCAGGGATCCTGGTAACCCTGTGCTCCACACTTGCTAGGCCTGAAAGATTTCCCAGCTTTATTCTTGCTCTCTTACCTTTAAGCAGATCACTTGCTTTTATTATTCTTTTATTTTATTTATTTATTTTTTTTGAGACAGAGTCTCACTGTGTCGCATTTGGTAGAGTACTGTGGCGTCACAGCTCACAGCAACCTCAAACTCTTGGGCTTAAGGAATTCTCTTCCCTCAGCCTCCAGAGTAGCTGGGACTATAGGAGTCCAGCTATTTTTTGGTTGCAGTTGTCATTGATGTTTAGCTGGCCCAGGCTGGTTTCAAACCCACCAGCCTCAGTGTATGTGGCTGGCACCATAACCCCTGTGCTACAAGCGCCAAGCCAAGACCACTTGTTTTTCTTTTCTTTTCCTTTTTTATTTTTATTTTTTGAGACAGAGTCTCACTTTGTCACACTCAGTAGAGAGCTGTGGCGTCACAGCTCACAGCAACCTCCAACTCTTGGGCTTAAGCGATCCTCTTGCCTCAGCCTCCCGAGTAGCAGGGACTACAGACAGCGGCCACAACGCCCTGCTATTTTTTGTCACAATTCTCATTGCTGTTTTAGCTGGCCAGGGCTGGCTTCAAACCTGCCACCCTCGGTATATGGGGCCGGCGCCCTACCCACTGAGCCACAGGCACCGCCTGACCACTTGTTTTTCTAACCAGCAAAACAAAAAAGAGATCCTAACCAGACTAAGGACTATATTTGAAGAGCCTGGTTGCTGTTAATGTTAAGCTGGGCCTATTCCAGCAAAGACACAATTCAAACTTGCAAACCAGCATTTCACAGTGCAGCATTGTATTTTAAAGCTGAATGCACATACGTTACTGACCAAGTAATTCTCCCAGAGAAGGGAAACCAACAAAAATGTCCACAGCATCATTTACAGGAGAATCTGCTGTATATTATTTATATATGTTTGAATATATAATGTACATGTTAGAATATATATAATAGTAATTAGAATAATATATTTTACATATATTGTTTTAAAGAATTTTTCCTTAATGCAGTACTAAACTCAAAATAAAATCTTTCCTCATGTTTGTGCTGGAAGTTAGGGCAGAAATAACGTGGATTAGAATGTGCTGCTTTTATAGTGTCTTTTGTGGGTAACTCCATTTTACCTCGCCAGTCAAGTTTCTTATGTTTGTGACTGAGTCTCACCAGAAGCTTCATATGGGTAAAACTTTCCTTTGATGCTCTCTGGACTGTCTCAGGTATTACCAGGGAAAGAAAGACTATTATCAAGTTTGGATAATACACTTAGAAAAACTATGTCTTTTAGATTTTTTTTTTTTGGTAGTCCTTTTAAAGATCGTTTACCCCAAACATCCCAGTTTTTATTACTTTATTACTATAATAATATAACATATTATATAGCATTTTCTCTGCAATATGCACTAAGGTTGTTTTTATTATTACGTCAGGTGAATGACAAAAGATTTATAACAACAAAAACATGGAAACAACCTAAATGTCCAGTAATCAGCAAGTGATGGAAGAATGTTCAACCTTCAAATATTGTTTCTGAAGACTGTATAGCAATAAGATATCTAAATTATTAAATGAAAAAATAATAATTTGAACAATAACACCCCAACTATGTATAACAAACAAATGAAGCCAACATTTTAAAACAAGCTGGAAGGAAATACCCAACCAACATGTTCAAAGTAGTCATCTTTATGTGATATCTTTATTTTTCTTTCTAAATTTTCTAAAATAAAAACTTTTATAATGAAAGGAAAGTCCATTCAGCTCCAAACATTGTTGAAAGGGAAACTGTAACCTTAGTATTTTGGGAGGCGAAGGCAGGAAGATCTCTTGAACCCAGGAGTTCGAGACCAGCCTGGGAAATAGGCCTCATCTCTTCAGAAAATTAGCTGTGCGGGATAGTGCATGCTGGTAGTCCCTATTACTAGAGAGGCAGAGACAGGAGGATCACTTGAGCCCAAGGGTTCAAGGTTGCAGTGAGCTATGATCATGTCCCTGCACTCTATCTACCCCAGGCAACAGAGCAAAACTCTGACTCAAAGAAAAAATAAATTCTCCTATGTTTCAGATGGAAGAGAAAAGGGGGAAAGAGAAAAAAGAAAAAGAAAGGGAAACTGGCTAGATATACTTTGGGGACTTGGAGGCACCAAATGGAGGTGTTCTTCACAAGGCCAAGTGGCAACTTGATGGTAGCCCCAAGATCAATGCTCACAGTTCCTGTGTTGCTGTATCGTTGTGTTTTAACTGAACGATATTAAAGGTGTTTAGCTGTACTTACCCCTTTCCTGACACACACACAAATAAACTGATGAGATAAGAAAAGCTCTCCCTGAAGAGCTATCAGTGTCAGGGCGCCCCTATATTCTTTGGGTGCTGGTGAGGCACATGCCCCAGTTCCCATCCTTACCCCTGAAGTCTTAGTCAGCAGGAAGAAAAGAGAACGTGAATACTAATCCAGTTGTCTCTGAAAAGCATTGGCTGTTCCCAGGATGGTTAGTACAGTGAGCCAGTCACGAAGTCTTAGATAATCAGAGGCCATCTTGATTCTGACCACAAAAATGTTAGACAGGGCACCCCAACTTTGATCTCAGAAACATTGTCATTTTAAAGTAATCACCAAGTAGGTTTGTTTAAGATACAAGTTAAACGAAGATTTAGTATTAATTTAAAAGTTTGGTTATTCAGTGTAGACATGGTTGTGGGGAAAATAGAAATAGAAACTTAATAGATAAAATGCCAATCAGTTAGCCATTAAAAAAAAAAAAAAAGTAAACTTAACAGAGCCTCTTTGGAGAGCCTATTAAATCTGAAAACAGCACTCCCTACAGCACAGCAATTTCTCACGGGTGCAATCTAATCATATGCCCTATGTGTGTATAAGTGGACAGGGCTAAGAATTTTAATTGTTTGTTTTTATGAAAACTTAGAAACCCTAAATGTCTCTCAATAGGGGAATGGGTAAGTAAAATGTCATATATGTATAGGGAAGAATATTTACAGTAATTAAAACTGGTGATCCTTACAGCATATGTATTTACATGGATAGCTCTATGTGTAGTTAAAAGAAACAGATCTTTGGAGATTTAAAAGACGTATCTATAGACTCCTTTAAAGATAGACATCAAAAACATGTTTAAAGAAGAGACCAAAATGATATCCGAAGTACAATACCACTTCTGTAAAAAAAAAAAAAAAAAAAGTAACATAGACAAATGGAACCTATCCATTTTGATAAATGCAAATATATGGACAAGAACATTTTAGAAAGGAAAACATTGAAATAATAACATAAGTTACCTCTGAGGAAAGGCAGAGAGGACTAGGATTAGGTGATATTCTCATTTTTCTAAATGGATTCTTGCAATACCTGTGTAGTTATAATTTTTTTAAGTCTCAGCAATTGCTTTATCTTTTAATGTATTTATTACATCAAATAAAGCTAAAAACAGAGTTTTCTGTAAGAAAATGTTTTCCACAGCACCACACCCACCTTTCTACCCCCAGCACACCCTCACACTCTCAGGGGTTTTTTTCCTTCATTTCACAGCATTTGGAAGCAGCCAAGTTCACCTGTGTTAGGAGAAAGTGCCCAAAAGCTTTTGCTCACCTTTACCATCCCTCTAGGAACCACAGCAAATCACTCTGGCAAGGACCCCTTGCAGAAAATGTTACGCCAGAAAACAGGAGTCAGAAGTGCTGTTTTCTTCAAAAGGATCACGTGAGTGTTGTTATCCCTTCCCCTGTATGTTAAGTTTGGCACCAGCCAAACCAACAGGAGAAAGGGTGGCAAGTCCCCACATTTCATACCTGTCAAAAACTACTGCGGAATAAGCCCGCTCGGCAAAGATGACATCTGCAGCCCAGAACTCTTTAGTGGCCTTCAGACCCCTGCCTTTGCCCTCCGAAGTGAAGACCTCCACGTTCTCCATTCTCTCTATTGTCATCTGAGAGTCCGTCAGACCTGCATGCCAGATATTTAACAGTGAGCCAAGCCTCTTGTCGCTGCTATTTCAGCACCTTCAGCATCCCAAAGAGCAAGACTATAAATGGACAAGCCACCTCCCCCCTTCACTCCTTCTCAGCCACTGGGCCCTCACCTCCCCCTCGGCCACTTTTCCTGGAAGTGGAGATGGGGCAGGCAAGAAGACAGTGACCTGGGAAAGGTCTCACTCGTCACCCAGCAAAGCCAACTGAGAGGAAAACGACTATTTCCTGGGCTAGTGTGGTTCTGGGATTGGGCCTGAGAAATTTTGAAGAGTTCCTTTGTGAGAAGAAACTATCTGCATATGCTGAGTTCTGGACTGCAGCCACGTTCAGCATTAGATGAAATCGGGAGCACTTGGTCAGTAGGGTATTTTTAGCAGCCAAATGCCTCTGTCAATCAAAAACAGACAGCTGGAATGGTCCAAGAAAAGAAGCAAGGTGAAATTTGCTGCTCTGGGACCCTTCAGCTGTCAGGCTTGCATTGCACTCTCTCAAGCGAGATGAGCCCTTTGTCCCACACTTCTCAGTCTTTCTGCCAAGGCTGGACTGTTCACAAGCTAAACTGAGTACTCGGCACACGCATAACAGTACTACTGAGTCTCCAAAGAGCATCTTTCCTCTCTAGTATCTCTTGGGGCTTTCACAGCACCCCTACTACAAGTCACGCAGCTCCCTATTCTTAGCATCTCTGATGCTGCTGCAAGGTGGATACAGAGACAGCAGGCTTTAAAAATAAAAACGCCATACAACAAAAAATAGCCAGGCATTGTGGTGGTCGCCTGTAGTCCCAGCTACTTGGTAGGCTGAAGCAAGAAAATCACCTAAGCCCAGGAGCTGGAGGTTGCTGTGAGCTGTGACACCACAGCACTCTATCAAGGATGACAAAATGAAAAAAAAAAATAATAAATAAATAAATAAAAACGCCGGGCTGGGTGTGGTGGCTCACGCCTATAACCCTCGCACTCTGGGAGGCTGAGGCAGGAGGATCACTTGATCGCTTGAACCCAGGAGTTTGAGGTTGCTATGAGCTAGGCTAATGTCATAGGACTCTAGCCTGGGGCAACATAGTAAGACTCTGCCCCAAAAGTAAGTGAATAAGTAAATAATATAAAGATTCTCATCTCTATCTTTCTATCAAATTTTCTTGAAACGTGTCCACTTCCACACACACACACAAAAAAGAGCAATGTGCTCTTCTTACCGAGGAGTAAGAACATGGAAGGGACAATTCCAACATCCTCAATTGAACTAAATGCTACGACTCTTCTTGGCTACCAAGTAGCTCTCACCCAGAATGAAAAGACACCTGCAGATCTAGTGCTCTGACTTATCGTCCATGGAATATTTTTAGTTTCTGGGATGCATCTATGTAGGAGGACCTCGTAGCCTAGATCTTTGTAAGTGCAGTAGTTCCCAAGCACCAGTTGAGTTTCTGAATCAGAAAAATCTGAATTCCTTTTTTTGTTCAAAAAATTTAGGGGTCTAGGTTTTTTTTGTTACATGGAGAAATTGTATCCTGCTAAGTCAGGACTTTCAGTGTACCCATCGCAAGAATAGTGTACATTGTACCCTATGGGTAGATTTTTATCCCTCACCTTCCTCCCAGCCTCCCCCTTCTTAGTTCCCAATGTCCACTGTAGCTCTTCATTTTTTTTCATTACAGCTCTTTATAACTCTCTATATCCCTCATTTAGCTGCCACTTATAAGTGAACACGTGGTATGTGTTGTTCCATTCCTGAGATACTTCACTTAGGATAATGGTCTTCTGTTCCATCTAATTTGTTGCAAAAGCTATTATTTCATTCTTTTTTATAGCTGAGTAGTACTCTGTGTGTGTGTGTACAGGCATACACATACATATACAGACTACATTTTCATGGTTTTTATTTTTTTGACACAGAGTCTCACTATGTCAGCCTCAGTAGAGTGCTGTAGTGTCATAGCTCACAGCAACCTCAAATTCTTGGGCTCAAGTGATTCTCAT
Organism: Loris lydekkerianus; assembly: GCA_963574355.1. Lineage (NCBI taxonomy): Eukaryota > Metazoa > Chordata > Mammalia > Primates > Lorisidae > Loris > Loris lydekkerianus. The sequence goes on from CAUYPK010128368.1 coordinate 46,140, forward strand.
GCCCCAGCCTCCCAAGCAGCCGAGACCACGGGCGCCCGCCACAAGACTCAGCTATTGTTGTTGTTACAGTTGTCATTATTGTTTAGCTGGCCCAGGCCAGGCTCAAACCCACCAGCCTCGGTGCGTGTGGTTGGCACCATAACCACTATGCTGCAGGCGCAGAGCCATACTATATTTTCTTTATCTACTTACCAGTTGATGGGCACTTAGGGTGATTCCCTATCTTTGCAATTGTGAATTTTGCTGAGATAAACATTTGGGTGCAGGTATCTTTTTGATATAATGACTTCTTTTCCTTTGAGTAGAATACGCAGTAGTGGGATTGCTGGGTCAAATGGTAGGTCTATTTTTAGTTCTTCCAGGAATCTCCACACTGCTTTTCACAGCAGTTGTGCTAGGTTACATTCCCACCAACAGTGTGTAAGTGTCCCCTTTTCACTGTATTACACTATATCTATTGGGTTGTTGTTGTTCGTTTTGTTTTGTTTTTGAGACAGAGTCTCACTTTGTTGCCCTCAGAGTGCGGTAGCATCATATCTCACAGCAACCTCAAACTCTTGGGCTCAAGCTATTCTCTTACCTCAGCATCCCAAACAGCTGGGACTACAAGCCCCTGCCACAACACCTAGCTATTTTTAGAGACAGGGTCTTACTGTGGCTCAGGCTGGTCTCCAACCTGTGAGCTCAGGCAATCCACCCACCTTAGCCTCCCAGAGTGCTAGGATTACAAGCGTGAGCCACTGTACCTGGCTGGCCTTTATTATTATTATCTGTTAGAAAAATGGCTCCTTTCTTGATTTTTTTGAGACAGAGTCTCACTATGTTGCCCTAGGTAGAGTGCTGTGGCGTCACATCTCACAGCAACCTCAAACTCTTGGGCTTAAGTGATTCTCTTGCCTCAGCCTCCCAAGTAGCTGGGACTACAGGTGCCCACCACAACACCTGGCTATTTTTTGGTTGTAGTTGTCATTGCTGTTGGAAGGCTGGGGCTGGATTCGAACCTGCCAGCTCTGGTGTATGTGGCTAGCACCTTAGCCACTTGAGCTTCAGGCGCCAAGCCAGAGTCTTACATTTAAGTCTTTAACCCACCTTGAGTTAACTTTTGTATATGGTAAGAAATAAGGATGCATTTTCATTCTTCTGTATGTGACTATTCAGTTTTCCCAGTACCACTTATTGAATTGGGTGTCCTTTTTCCAGTATGTTTTTGTCTTCTTTGTTGAAAATCAGTTGATCACAGTTTTATGACTTTATTTCTGGGTTCTCTATACCGTTGTATTGGTCTGTGTGTCTACCTTTATACCAGTGCCATTTGTTTTGGTTACTATAACCTTGCAGTATTTTTGGAAATCAAGTAAAATAAGTCCTCCAGATTTGTTCTTTTTTGTTTAGGGTTGCTTTGGCTCTTCGGGCTCTTTTTTGGTTCCATCTGAAGTTTAGGATTACTTTTTCTTGATCTGTGAAAAATCACATTGGTACTTTAATGGGAATTATGGGCAGTATGGACATTTTAAGTAATGTTGATTCATCTAATCCATGAGCATAGGATGTTTTTCCATTTGTTTATGTCATCTATGAGTTCTTTCATAAGTGTTTTGTATTTCCCTTTGTAGAGATCTTTCACTTTTTTTTTTTTTTTTTTTTTTAGAGACAGAGTCTCACTTTGTTGCCCTCGGTAGAGTGCCATGGCATCACAGCTCACAGCAACCTCCAACTCCTGGGCTTAGTCTCTTGCCTCAGCCTCCCAAGTAGCTGGGACTACAGGTGCCCACCACAACGCCTGGCTATTTTTTTGTTGCTGTTTGGCCAGGGCCAGGTTCGAACCCACCACCCTCGATATATGGGGCTGGCACCCTACTCACTGAGCCACAGGCACCACCCCCTAAAAAGGAGTTTTTCTATCCAGGGTAGCTTCCAATGGACACTGATATCCATATTACCAGGCAACTCAGGGCTTTGCAACAACTAGTCTTCTCTTAGGGGCCAAGAGTTCAGGCCCCTAGCAGGGTTGAAGTTGCTCTTCTCTAGACATTGTACTTACACTTTGAGCAAGCATCCCAACCCATAGTCAAGGAAGAAATCAACCTACCCTGAGATCAGAAGAAGAGAGGAAGCACTGAGCCTAGGGCTTTAATTATACCTGAGGGCCAAAACCTTATCCGAATAATTATTAAATCTTTAAAGTATGGTAGACAGAATAATGCTCCCCACAAAGAGGGCCAGATCCTAATGTCCATGTTACCTTACATACCAAAAGGGACGTAGCAGATGTGATTAAGAATTTTGAGATGGAGAGCGGCTCCTGCAGCTCAGTGGGTAGGGCGCTGGCCCCATATACCAACAGTGGCGGGTTCAAACCTGGCCCCAGCCAAACTGCAACAAAAAATAGTCGGGCATTGTGGCAGGTGCCTGTGGTCCCAGCTAGGAAGTCTGAGGCAAGAGAATCGCCTAAACCCAGGAGTTGGAGGTTGCTGTGAGCTGTGTGATGGCGTGGCACTCTACCAAGGGCAATAAAGTGAGACTCTGTCTCTAAAAAAAAAAAAAAAAAAAAAATTTTGAGATGGAAAGATGATTCTGGATTATACAATGGGACTGGTATAATCAGAAGGATCCTTAAGAGAATAACCATGAGAGTAAGAATTAGATGAGAAGCCACGTCACAATGCTAGCGATAGCATTACGGTCAGAGACCTATTTGAAGGTGCTAAGTTGCTGACTTCAAAAATGGACAAAGAAGGGCCTGTGAGCCAAGAAATCAGAAAAGGCAAGGAAACAGATTCTTACTCTAGAGAGCCTCCAGAGGGAACACAGCCCTGCTGCCTTGACTTCAGCCAGGTGAACTCCATTTCTGACTTCTGACCGCTAGAACTCTAAGATAATTAGTTTATGTTGTTTGAAGCCAGAAAATGTGTCATAATTTCTTACAGCAGTAATAGGAAACCAACACATAAAGTATTATACCTAGCCTCTCATTAAATATTATATAACATCTTTTTTGCTACTCTGAAAGTCACACATCAGAGAATTTACTAGTTCTTAAATCTAAAAGCCATAAATCACTAGCCGAACCTAATGAGGGAGAAAGAACATGAAACTCAATTTGTAGTAAATTCATCTATATTAGTTGCAAATTAAATATGTGAATGTGCTCATTATACATATGCTCAGGTACAACTATACTAGAAGATATGATAAGATGGTTGGATGCTTGCACCCCTAAAGTGAATCACTATGATAGGGATAGCTAAAAAACAGATTGATTTGGGGGCATTATTGTCTGTGACCATGACTTTCTGAAATGGTGAAGGACTGTTTTGGAGTTACGAACAAAGAAAATATAATCTTCCTTTGGTTAACAAGAAGTTGTATTCCTGGAAAATTCAGTATATATTAAAATTTTATGAAAACTACTCTATGGTTACATAAAAAACAGAGTTCTAGACTCAGATAATTATGAATGAGAGCTTTTTGCCTACCTGAAATGCACATGTGGGTACTTGAGGTTGTACAGGATGGCAGAGATTTTTTAATTGTATAAGGCTGTGCTAGGGTATCTAGTATCTCTGGTCAGGATCAATGAGACAGGAGATCGTGTCATTAGTTCTCAGACTAGTGACAGGGAAGGGGGTAAAAGACCCTACTACGTTGCCTACCAATACAAATCCTACATACCGTATATACTCAAATTTTGTGCCGAAAAAACCGAACTCGGCTTATACTTGGGTCATACAGGTTATTTGATTCGGTGCACACGCACCTAATCAAATGCACGTACTCTCCAGTCCTCTTCTGCCCTCTGCTTGAGGGGGCGGTGCTTCAGCTCAGTCCACAAGTCCCGGCTGAGCTGAAGAGGTAGGCGGCTGAACTGAACTGTATTCCACTGAACTATTGTAATTGTTTTGGGTATATATTTTTATTTTTGAAATTTACCAGTGTCTGCTGCATTTTCCACCTTGGCTTATTCTTGAGTCACTAAGTTTTCCCAGTTTTTAGCGTAAAATTAAGTGGGTCGGCTTATACTCGAGTATATATGGTATTAAAGTATAAACTGTAAGACACTGTGCCAACATCAGCTTTATACTGGCACCCAAAGGCCATTAGCTAATTAAAAGTAATTTTTCAAAGCAGTTATTCAGAAAGGTAAAAGCTTCAATATTCTTCTGAATCTCTCTCTCTCTCAGGTGTTAGCATTTTCCTGAGAGTGAGAGCTCCATTCATTTTGCTGTCTAGTAGATTGTACGAAAATATGCATTCCATGCCTTTCATCTGAAATACATTTTAAGAACCGAGCACTAGAAAATAAAATCTGCCTCTCCAATTGGAGTGCTGTAGAGATAGAAAATGATTAATTCATTTTTATTTCATAGAATAAACCCAGATTAGGAATGTAAAATACTTGTTAGATCTTTATGCAAAAAATAAATTTTTTTCTTTGAATTCTTTCTCTTTATGTTTTGGAACTAAGTTACATGATTTGTTATGAACATTAGGAAAGTATAACATTCAAAAGGTATTTTGAGAAACAGCCAAAATGATAGAAGGCATAGGGTGAAATATAATATTCTCATAAGATTTGAGAAGCTGAGGAACATGCCTTTCCTCAGAGCATTTAATAGGGTCTTTCTGCAAAATAAGAGCTATGTGCTTAGTATGAAACATGAAGGATTTGTAGCTTTTTAAATTTTATACTTGTAGAGAGGTTATGTTTTTCTATCCCCAAAATAATATCCAGGGTCATGGCTGAGAGGGTCATGTTTATCCAATACATGAGGAGATACAAAGTCAAGGTTTGATGGTTCTTTTGTTTTGACACATAATATTACCATTTTAAATAGCAAAGTGTCAAGACTGGCAATTTTCTGAGAAATTCATTAAAATTCTGGTTTATACAATGTGGTAAAATTATTATACTTTAAAGGTCTGCTGTGTGTATGATACTGTGCAAGGTGAAGGAGAGACATTTACTCCAGAGGATGACGTTCTATAAGAAAAATGCAAGTAATGTGTTTGAGGAGCAAAAGAAAAAGCATAGTGATGGAATAAGGAAAGCCCTTCTTTAGTGGATGGTAAATAAGGGGGATTTGAAGGATAGATAGGAGTTCAACCAGTGAGAAAAGAGGGTAAGTTGGTGAATGGAGCCTGAGTGGTCATAGAGGGAGGAAGTGTGGACTGTGTTGAGAGAGGTGGGGTGCCCAGTATCACTGTATATATCAGGATTATTTAGGTCACCAAAGATAGAAGTACTACTCAAACCAGTGGAGCCACAGGAAAAATTGTTTGCTTATTTGAAAAAGTGTTCAGTTTCCATGTAGCATCTCAGCATAATCACATCAGTACTCACCCTGTCTCCATTTCTTTCCTTTGCTTTCAAGATGGCAAGAACCCTCATTAATCTTTCATATCGTGTTCAGCCTCAGGGGATCTTCTGTAGATGCATCTCCTAAAGAAAACTCTTTCAGAGATTTCCTCAACTTTGTTTCTTGTTTCTTCTGGGATCCTTTAACCAGTGCTGGAATTTAGAAAATAAAATTAAGGACATGGGTATGTGCCATGGCCCTGCCATTGGCCATGTCTTTGTTTGACACTCAGCCAAAACCCTCTGCGAGTGTCTTTGTTTGACACTCAGCCAAAACCCTCTGCGATTTGGTTTCCTCATTTGTAAAATGAGTGTAATATTTGTCCCATCTGCTTTGGAGGATTATTTTGAAGATCTTACAAATATAGTCTATAGAAGAAAACTCTGAATA
>CAUYPK010128372.1:0-46068 GCA_963574355.1 Loris lydekkerianus
TCACATTGTTGCAGAAAGACGAGGCTCAATGGAGAGAAAGAGTAATCAAGCACCATGTTGATAAGTGGAAGGGCTTTATTTCAGCCGGCAGAGTGAACTGCATAGACAAATTCAAAATGGCCATGCTCCCCAACTGGCTTCGTCTTTCCCTTTTTATCTCCAGTCAAAAAGTTCCAACCCAGATGGTCCCTTCCCCGTGGTCCGGGAGAATCACGTGTGAGCTGTTCTTCCAGCCCCCTCAGGACTACTGGATTTCCCTGAAGTGAATATTTCCAGGTCCCAGGAAGTTGAGTCTACAAATTCCTAAGAGCTGAGTCACTGTGGAGAGGACCCTGCAGGTGTATCCTTGGGGTCACCTTGAGAAGACATGTTCTCCTAGACCTCACCCTTCTTGGCTATCCTCTCTCAACATGAACAGTCCTTTTTATTGTTTGTAGTTTAAGCCTCTATTTCGCCTAAACCAGTGATTTTTTTCAGTTTTGTATCTTGACTTTTCAGCCATTTAATGTTACTATTAATATGTTTCTAGTATTATGGTAAAACAATATTTCTGGTTTCTGTGCCTCATTCTGTGACATACATGCTGCTGTCTGAGCCTATGGGTCACCCAGTTTACTTCCTCATTTCACTCATATTAGTGTTGCTGGAAGATGAGGCCCAATGAAGAGAAAGAGCACACAAACACCACATTTATAAGAGGAAGGGCTTTATTCATCAGCCAGGAGCTCATGGCATAGAAAAATTCCAAATGGCCACACTGCGACTGGCTAGGTCTTTCCCTTTTTATTGACAGTCAAAAAGTTCTACCCCACAGGTACCCTTCTCATTGGCCAGTTTGAATCATGTGGGAGATGCTATTCCAGCCCCTACAGAACTACAGGATTTCACAGAATTCAGAAATTTCCAAGTTCCAGGAAGTTAAGTTTACAAATTCCCAAGAGCTGAGTCACCATGGACAGCACCCTGCAGGTGTATCCTTGTAGTCTCCTTGAGAAGACCTGTTCTCCTGGACCTCACCCTTTGGGTATCCTCTCTCAGATTAAGGTTGAATGAGGTCATGAGGCTGGGGGCCTCTTCCCACTGGATTAGTGTCCATTGAAGAAGCGAAACTAAGAGAGCACTCACTCTTCCCCCACCCTCCACAAGCACTGGGCAAAGGCCGCACGAGGACACAGAAGGTGACAGTCTGCAGCCTCCGGGGATGGGCCTCCTCAGAGCCCACCATCCGGCACCTTGACCTTGGACCTCTAGCCTCCAGAACTGTGTGTATAATAAAATAAATTTTTGTTACCTAAGCCAGTCTGCAGTATTTTGTTATGTCAGCCTGTGCTGACTATTACAGACAGGAATAAAAAGTGGGATAATAAGAAAAGTAATGAGAGGTGATACATTTTATGACACATGGGTTTCATAAACATTGTGGCCAATCTGTGATGACTTTGAATGTTTACAAATGAGTCACACACACACACACACACCTGCAACTATTTTTCTTCTTCAAAATTGCCTTTGCTAGTTGTTTTTTTTTTTGGGGGGGGGGGGTTTGTTTTGTTTTTTTTTTGAGACAGAGTCTCACTACATCATCCTTGGTAGAGTGCTGTGGCATCACAGCTCACAGCAACCTCCAACTCTTGGGTTCAAGCGATTCTCTTGTCTCAGCCTCCTGAGTAGCTGGGACTATAGGCATCCACCACAATGCCTGGCTACATTTTGGTTGCAGTTGTCATTGTTGTTTAGCTGGCCTGGCTGGGTTTAAACCAGGCAGCCTGGATGTATGTGGCCAGAACCCTATCCACAGAGCTACAGGTGCCGAGCCAGCCTTTGCTACTCTTGGTCATTTTCATATAAATTTCTAAGCAGTCTATCAGTTTCCATATAATGTTTCTGGGATATTGATTGGAATTATGTTGAATCTACAGACGTTTTTGGAAATAACACTTTTGCAATACTGTGTCTTCCAGCTCACAGGTATAGAAAGTCTGTCCATATATCAAGTTATTTCATTTATTTCTACATTTTGTAATTTTCAGTTCAGATATCTCATTTTTCACTACATTTATTCCTAGGTATCTCATGTCTGTGAAGCTAGTGGTAATTTATTAAAATTTTATTTGTAATTGTTTAATGACTGTGTGTAGAAATGAAATTATTAACCTCATACCTACAACCTTGAAAACTTTACCTATTATATGCTAATAGTTTATCTGCAGATTCTTTGGAATTTTCTATGTGAACTGCTCAATCCAATATCTGAACTGTTTTCTATTTGCCAACTGATTTCCTCAGCTGTACTCCCGCCTCTATTTTTAAAAGGAGCATATGGGAATTGTGCCTCTGGGAGGCTTCACTTGGATTACAGTCTGCCAGAAGTCTGTGACCCCCACTCCCAGCCCAGGCTGAGCTGAGCGTCCCCCATCAAGCTCAGCACACTGAGCCTGCAGTGATCTGTGTATGAGGCCATCTCGTCCATCCCTGATGCCCAGGGAGACAAGCAGCTCAGGAGGGGTCCATGGAACTGTATCGGGGTCCAGTAATGGCCAGGGGGCCACTGTGTCTCATGTCCAGTCATCATGAAAAGCTGCAGAGTAGGAAGAGTAGATGGAACAATAACCAGCTAACAGGAAACCAGAGGCCACAGCAGTGGTCAGCCGGACTGTCCACGGCTACAGACCCCGCACCCTCTTCCCCTTCGAAGGGCTCTTTCCAGACAAAAAGAAAATGCTGAGGGTGTAGCTCGAGGCCACTTTTTTGTATACTATTCCCATAAAAAGAATATGCTGTGGTTGAGGTCACTGTTGATTTCTGTGCCAGTTCTAGCATCTGAGGCTTCAGGAAACAGAGGGCCACTGTGTTTTTGAGCAGGTGAGAGAGTCTCCTGCCTTATTTAAAACCGATCATAGCCACGTGACTCAGACCTACAATCATCAGAGGCAACCCGGGCCTTGTGAACTGACTCAAGCTGCCTCAGAATTCATGTTGCGGTTCCAGCCACTCGTGTGGCTGCATGAAGGTGAAATGGGGGCACTAGGATGGCCCCATCCAATCCAACAGGTCCTCATAGAGGAGCTAAGGCTGCAGAAGTGCATGAGGGACGACCACTGAGGACACGGGAGGGATGACCACTGAGGATGCAGGGAGGACATGAGAGGGATGACCACTGAGGACGCAGGGAGGACATGAGAGGGATGACCACTGAGGATGCAGGGAGGACATGAGAGGGATGAGCACGGAGGACGCAGGGAGGACATGAGAGGGATGAGCACGGAGGACGCAGGGAGGGATGACTACAGAGGACGTGAGAGGGATGACTACTGAGGACACAGGGAGGACACGAGAGGGATGACCACTGAGGATGCAGGGAGGACATGAGAGGGATGAACATGGAGAACGTGGGGAGGGATGACTATGGAGAACATGAGAGGGATGACCACTGAGGACGCGGGGAGGATGCAGGGAGAGATGACCAACCACTGAGGACATGGGAAGGACTTGGGAGGGATGAGCACCGAGGACACAGGGAGGACCTGAAAGGGATGATCACCGAGGACACGGGAGGATGCAGGGAGAGATGACCACTGAGAACATGGGGAGGACATGGGAGGAATGACCACTGAGGACGTGGGGAGGACATAGGGAGGAATGACCACCAAGGACACAGGGAGGACATGAAAGGGATGATCACCGAGGACACAGGAGGATGCAGGGAGAGATGACCACTGAGGACGCGGGGAGGATGCAGGGAAAGATGAACGACCACTGAGGACATGGGGAGGACTTGGGAGGGATGACCACTGAGGACGCAGGGAGGACATGGGAGGGATGACCACTAAGGATGCGGGGAGGATGCAGGGAGGGATGACCACTGAGGACATGGGGAGGACATGGGGAGGGATGACCACTGAGGACATGGGGAGGATATGGGGAGGGATGACCACTAAGGACATGGGGAGGACATGGGGAGGGATGACCACTGAGGATGCAGGGAGGACATAAGGAGGGATGACCAATGAGGATGTGGGAAGGGATGATCACTGAGGATTCAGGGAAGACATGAGAGGGATGACCACTGAGGATGTGGGGAGGATGCAGGGAGAGATGACCACTGAGGATGCAGGGAGGACATGGGGAGGGATGACCAATGAGGATTCAGGGAGGACATGCAAGAGATGACCACTGAGGATGCGGGGAGGATGCAGGGAGAGATGACCAACCACTGAGGACGTGGGGAGGACTTAGGAGGAATGAGCACCGAGGACACAGGGAGGACCTGAAAGGGATGATCACCGAGGACACGGGAGGATGCAGGGAGAGATGACCACTGAGGACACGGGGAGGACGTGGGAGGGATGACCACTGAGGATGTGGGGAGGACATGGGAGGGATGACCACCGAGGACGCGGGGAGGATGCAGGGAGAGATGACCACTGAGGACACGGGGAAGACACAGGGAGTGATGACCACTGAGTACGTGGGGAGGACGCCGTCCACAGGCCACGATGGGGGCGTGGGAGGTGCCAGCCCTGTCCATACCTGGGTCTTGGACTTGCAGCCTCCAGAGCTGTGAGAAAATAAATTTCTGTTGTCTAAGCCACCCCCATTCCTGCCCACCATGGAATGTGTCACAGCAGCCAGCGAGAAGCACCTAAGACACAGGCAGCAAGCAGAGCAGGCCCCTGCAGGCAGCCTCCTTCCTCCCCTCATCGGGGGTCAGCTCTGGACACCAGGGAGCTGGAGGATGAGAACCCGCAGATCACCTCCAGCCACGTGGAGCTGGAGGACCAGGAACCGCAGGCAGCATCTGCACCGCCCTTTCCCGCCCTCAGCAGAGGTGCGCGCCCTTTCTGCGGTGGGTGGCCAGGTCATAGCCCAGGTGTGCTGCTGGGGTCGCGCCCTCGAGGGCTCCACTCACCCTGCAGGGACACGTGGCGCTCACCGCAGCCTCCTGTGCAGAGGGGCAGGTGGGACAGAGAGCAGGGGAGCCAAACCCGAGGATGAGGTACCCACCAGCACAGGCTGAGAACTTGCTCCCAAGCTAATTGGGGTTTGGAAAAGCCAGGATTCCCTCCCCAGAAAGGCAGTGAGAGAAGCTGGGCAGCTGTGACAAAGCAAGCAGGGGAGAGACTCGATTCAACTGTCCCCTCAGGGACCCTTTGGACCCAACCTACCCCCCCCCCTTCCCTTGCACTGAAGACGAACCCCGCTGACAGCGACAACGTGCTTGTTTACTAACAGCTTAATCTATTTGGCCCAAATACCCTTTTACATTCTTTCCCTCCACCGAAAACAAAACCACAAAACCTTCCAAAAACTCATCTAAAAACTCAGATGGCAACTTCTAAAGGCATCAGCCAGGCAGACCTCCTTGGCAGGACCAGTTGGTCAGTTCCTTAGTCCCTGGAGACCCAGCCCGTCTGGGGTCTGCTCACTCTGGCCCAGAGAAGGTCCTTCCGAGAATCAGCTGAAAGCAAACTGACTTGTGTGTGTCACAAAAAAATTGACAGCAAACTTAGCCTTGGTATATTTATAAGAAAACAATTGTTCATCACTTCATAAACAGGACGAGCCCGTTTGCTTTCCTTTAGTTGTTAGTTGTAGTTACATCAGTCCTGTAGTTACATCAGGAACATTTGTTTCCACTAAAGTAATCACATGCATAGAAGTTTTAACATCTGATTTGCCTAAGAAGTACAATATAATTTTAATACTGTACTTGCTTATATTTTAAATAGAGTAATATTTTAAATTGAACTTAATATAAAACTTCCATAAAATAAAAATGCATGATCTCTCAAAATCAAATCAGTCTTTAATTGTAATAAAAATTACATTTGAGTAATGGTGTCCCGGTGTTAGTGCCATACAGTGGCAGCTGAAAAGCTGATCTTTGCCACCTGTGTGACCATTTCCTCAACATTCTGTAATTAAAGATGAAGTTCTGGGAGGGACTCACAATGACAGAGCTGGCCACATCTGTCAGGGCTGAAGGTCCAGCACAGCCCACTAGTGAGCAGTGAAGGGAACAGGCAGACCCAGGATGCCTGACTGGGGCCTCCCGGAGTTACCAGGGTAACTACACGGCACGGGAAACTGGCACCACCCAACCAGGAAACTTCTTAGAAAATTCTGCCAATTTCATAGCTATTCATCTGGAGATGGAAATAATTTTTTGTTGTTTCTTTTTCAGCATGCACTAGAATAATTTTTCCCCAGCATTACACGCCACTGCTGTTAACTTGTGGATTAGGGGATTTGTAAGTGTCACAGCCAATTTTTTAATGCATCTTGAAGTAGGCAGAAGAACAGATTCTATTTTGTCAATGCATTTTATTTCTAAGAAAGGCTTCTGCTCATTCACACCATCAAGGTAAGGGAGGTAAAGAAACACAGTGAAGGCACCCCTAACACCCAAGCACAGCATCTGTATGTTTATTGGATATACGTCAACCCCGTCCTCTGACAAGGCTGCGAGTCCCCTCAAGACAGTATGACATTTTTCTTATGTATTTGTCACAAGACTGAATCGTCAGCACTGACAGGGGGCGGGTGGAGAGAGGTGCCAACAGTCCTCACCAGTGTCCATCCCTAGGCCAAAGCCAGGCCCCAAAGGCCCCTCCTAGCCTGTCAGTGCAGCCCCAGCCCCAGAGATGCCCTTAGGCTTGTGACTCCCAACAGAAGAGGACCCACGTCCCATGCCAGCCTCACCCCTGGGGTTCCCTCTCTGAGATACCCATTTTAACTCAGAATTTCCTGAAAAAATCTGATCCCTGGAACCCTACAACAAAGGACCCAACTTCTGTCACCTGCAGAATCAGGTGGACCCTCAGACACCTGACTGAGTGTGCCCTTCCAGACGTCCCCTGCCTCACGAAGCTTTACCCCTGAACTACTTTGGAATAAGTGACTTTAGACCAGAAGACACCGCGGCCCCTGCTTCCTGCTTTGTCTTCAGGACCCACACCATGGTCTCTCGAGTCTAAGCACTGTTGCCCCAAACGCCCTTCAGTGGACACCCACAGAAAGACTGCCAGCTGCCTACCGGCAGAGGAGGGCGCCCCAGGTCTCAGCGATACCCACCGACTCACACGGGGCAGTGCAGGCCCATCCTCATGCACCAGTCTCTACTCCACCCCATTTTCCCTGGGTCTGTGCACAGGGACCAGCCCCTGAACCTCCAGGGCAGTGGAAGCCACCCCTACCTACCCTGTCCAGTTGCTGGACTGAAAAACAGGGAGACCTGGTCTCACTCTCCTGGAGCCCAACTGTGCAAGTAAGACAAATGTGTGTCTTTATGCAGGCAGCTCCGGCACACTCGTGGGTCTGTGCCAGGTAGCCCTGCGCACCCCCAGCCCTGCCCTCCTTCCTGGTCGGGCCCTGCCATGGCCTACCAGCCCTCTGCTCTGTGCATCAACGGAACCCTGTCCAGCACAGTCCAGCCAATCTCACCCCTTTCTTCTGGACACACCAGGGTCCAGGCTCCTGGCCTGCAGACTCACCCGAGGAAGCTCCTGAAGGTCTGCCCTGCACGGATCCTTCCCTGACGTCCTCGTGGCTTTGTGGGTGCCGGTGAGTGATCAACACCTGGAGGGTGACTTGGACGCTTCACGAGACCCGAAGGTGCGTCTGCTTAGTGATCACGAGTAGTTTCATAACTTTGTGCAGCTGACTAATCTTTTCTCAATTACTTGTCTATTAAATGAGATGGTGAATAAACACTCCCTGAGGTCCATTTGGGCTCCAAGTCCATAGATCCAGGAGCATTTTTATTCTATTACATATGTTCTGCCTATCAGTGAGTATTACAGGAGAGTCAGCATCCCACAAATACTTGCTTATTGATTTCTTTTCTTTCCTTAATTATAATACCTCATAACTAAGGCAAGCTGAAGGGCAGGAAAAATGCCAGCCCATCCAAGTAGGGCCCCTCGAGTCCCCGGCCCACCTGATGTTAATACACTGTTTTAAGAGCTCTGTGAATGTAGAGATAAGAAGCACCTGACCAAACGTGCACCCAGCCTTGTAAGCCAGGCCTCACGAGGGCTGCGGGGGTTCTCCACATGCTTTCAGGCACTCACTGCCCATCGCTCACAGCCAAGTAGGGATGGGACGAACACTCGGAGGGAAGCTTTATCTAGCTTTATCTTGCATGCGTGGGCCGCGCTGTGAGGATGCCTTTAGTTACTAATTTTTTGCCACTAGTCAAAGAAAACAGAGTTTATCTGGCAAATTCCGCTTCTCTTTAAGTCCTAAATAAACAGAACATTAAGAAGTAATTTTTCTTGGCCTAAATCCAGTGTTTAGCATTCAAGGATTTCTTGCCTCTAGATTTAACACAAAGTTGTACTTGAATCAACACATTTCACACCACTGAGTCCTAAAAATTATAACTGTTTTGGACGGCACCTGTGGCTCAAAGAGGTAGGGCACTGGCCCCATATACCGGAGGTGATGGGTTCAAACCCAGCCCTAGCCAAAAACTGCAAAAAAAAAAAAAATTATAACTGTTTCAGGAAGACCAGTGATGATGAACCAGAATTGAAACTTTAAGATTTTTATTTCATATATTTCCTATAAGCTTAGTATATAGAAAAAGCACTAGACAGGTATGAGTCCGAAATAAACACTCACTAATCCTGTCACTACCAGTTATTACCTCTGACTTGAACAGTTAGTTGTCTTAGACTCTAACTCTGAGGGTTTTTTCAAACATAAGATGTGCTCTCACGTACCTGGAGGTGACCTGTGGGTAGAATGAGGAATAATAGGTAGAATGAGGAATAATAAATAAGACAATTTATGCAAAATTTCCTAAAATAGTGCCTTGTAGGAGTTCCCTTCCAGCAGCACCTCCAGTACTGCGAAGGCTTACTTTGGAAGATGGTCACTCTTAATAGAAGCAACAGAGTTAAACACCGAGAAAGCCAGGCTGGGAGGATGAGATTCAGCACCAACCAGGGTTTAGGAGGAAGAAAACAAATCTCATTCCACTTTCCAGTATTCTGGTGCTTAGAACATAAAAATCCAGTATTCTGGTGCTTAGAAATAAAAATAAATTGGTCTAAAATTGAAGGCATATGACTTATTGAAGACAAATTGAAGAAAACATGCAAAGACTTCATTTAGTCCCATGTCTAAAAGGTCCATAGCCAGACCTTGAGATTCCTTCCTTTCCTGGGTCAGGAAACCAAGAGCTGAGTCTGAGTGAGCCCAGCTCGAGGTGCAGTCTGGGCAGGCAGCCTCTGGAGGCCCGTGACCTGCTTCCAACCCCAGAAAGAGACTGCAGCCTGGACACCTGGGCTGATATCATAGGAGGCAGAGGCAGGGCCCAGAGAAGACCAGCTGCTGCTCAGAATCCAAATGGCCCTGCCAGAAGTTTTCCTTTTCCACTGGTCAGGAGAGAAGGGAGAGTTTGACTGACATTCCCAGTACAAGCCAGGTGCCATTTTTAGCCTCCGGAGTATAAAGACAACTAGGGGGAGAAAAATCCTTCCTTTCCAGAACACACAGTCTGGCAGAGGTACAGGTATAAAATCACTGTCATGGTTTGTGCCCCAATGCAAGGAGACGGGTGCAGACAGGGAGTTAGGGATGCCCAGAAATCACGCCCACAGTCACTGGTACTGAGCTGTGTTAGGCAAGGAGAGTCCTGGCTGGGGAGGAAGAATATTGGAGACACAACTCTCCAACGTTAGCTGCAGTGGGATCATCTGCCAGAGCCTGACTTGGTGCACCCAGGGTGCAGCCTGGGTTGTGAACCCCTACCTACTTCCTGGTGGGTGCTGGGGCTGCTGACCCCAGCGAGGATGGAGACAGAATAGAAAGCAGCTGTCTGATGCAAAAGCCAGGGCCCTCCTCCCTAAAGACTGGCCCAGCCGTCCACTGTTGCTGCTCCCAGGAGGGCCTGGCACAGAGCTCAAGGGGACAGTGAGGTGCTGGCTCTGCCCTGTCGCTCTCTGCCCGAGCCACATATCACTCACAGACATGGCGGTCTTCCTCCCTTGCCACCTCAGTCCCTGACCAGATAGAGACCAGAGCAGAGCAGAAAGCCCCTGTGGTGGCCTTCCACTTCCCCTGAGTTTTCACCTGGTCTCTGTGGGCCTGGGCACTGCATCTGCTCACTTATTTCTTGGGTGAGTCTTGTCCCTGCCTTGGCAGCGTCCCTGAACCTGGCACCACCTGGCAGAGGTGACACCAGGGCTAACATCTACAGTAGGGGCTGGGAGTCACCGCAGCTGCTCAGGCGGTAAGTGCACAGTCAAGTCCACACTCCAGACAGGCCCTCTGATGGATTTTGTATGATTTTGCCACACCTCGTGTTTTAGTCAGGGCTCTTCAGAGACAGAGAGGTGGGACTCACACCATGTGAATTCGGCTTATGAGGGAAACGCTCATGTCCTCTTGGAGGCTGGGAAGTCCCATGACAGGCCATCTTCAGGCTGGAGGACCAGGAAGCCAGTAGCTGGGCTCAGTCCATATCGAAGGGCCTCTGAGCCAGGGAAGCCGATATGGTAACTCCCCGAGGCCAAGGCCTAAGGGCTGGAGGTAGGGTGCTGCTGTAAGCCCCAGAGCTTAAGTGCTATAGAGCCTGGAGTCCCACGTCTGAGAGTAGGAGGAGGGTGTCCTGCCCTGGGGGAGACGACAGGAACCCCATTCCTCTGCCTGTCCTGTCCGGGCCCCCGGGGAACTAGACAGTGCCACCCACTTGGAGGGCAGAACTTTCCCACCCACCTCACCGACTTACAGGTCAATCTCCTCTGGAAACTCCCTCACAGACGTACCTGGGCAGCCTGGCCACAAATTCCAGAAGCAGGACAGGGCCTGAGCCTGCTGGGGAAAGGGAATAACTGACGCTTTACCAGCTACCCGGGCACCTCCAACCCAGCCACCATCACAGTTCATCCCTTGTCACTGCTGTGGCTCTGCCTAGCATGTCACCACCAAGGCATTGGTACTTGAGGGGCTGTAAGAGGTGACTGGATTGGGGCCCCCATGGACAGGATCAGAGACCCCATGAGAAGGCCTCACCAGATGTCCACAGCCGGACATGCAGCCTGCAGGCGTCAGAGAACAGGCTTGTGTGTAGAAGGTATCCTGTTACAGCAGCACAGACCATGGCACCTGTAAGGAGAGTGTGAGGAGAACAAACAAGCTTAAAATATTTGTGTAAAATCTGTAGGACTTGATGACAAGACACCGGCTTACTGCTCACTTTGGAGGCTTCTGGTGGTTTTCATTTGTCCACAGAACACTCATGTATATGACTGAGATATGTTTTTTAAAACTTCAGATTTCCTAACTCTCCTCTTTCCTTTTCTTACTCTTCTCGTGATCTGGATGTTGCATGACCCACAAATTCCTAGAAGTTCCCTGTCCACATCCAGGCAACATGAGGCCTGGAATGTGCCAGGGCCTGAGCTCATGGTCCTCATCTGAGCGGGTTACCCTGCCACACATGTCCCATCACCACTGGCCAAGAAATGAGAAGCCTGGGCTGCGGCCCACAGGGAGTTGCGCACGAGATGCTGGCACCACCCAGAAGTGGGCATCCGGGCACTGCAGCCTGCACAGATGCGCTGAAGGACAGCGGACAGGGGAACTCACTGGATGCAGAACTGCAGGGGAAGTGCCTGGGTGTCCATTTTTCTCAGAAGATGCAGCTGAGATGCCACATGTCACTGTCCATTCAGATGGGTGACCAGGGACTTGGACCAGGGTGACCAGCTAGAAAACTGGTGACCAGGAAGCCTGGCAGGAAGTGTGTGGGTGGAACCCTCTGCAGACACAGAGCAGATGTGTCTGTCTTACATGGGGACTTCACCAGAGAGGGTGAGAAGATCTGTCCTGTTGCTGTCAGATGGCTCCTTCCCCACGGCAGTAAGGGCAGAGGCTGTTATGCTGAAGGCCTGGCAGTTTGAACCGCCCCTCCCCAGGGCTGACACAGCCACCGCTGAGAGCCCAAACTGTGGACATGGGGACCAACGCCAGGACCCCTCCATGTGCCACCAGTCCCAGGAGACCAGCCTGGCAATGGGACGGGCAGGCTGCATTTCCATCCTGGGAGAGGGAGCACAGACAGCTTCTCTGCACGTGAACTTGCTTTCCCTGCCCATAACGCTTTTGCCAAAATCAACATCCAGGGAATTACAAAATACCTTTTCTGTCATCAGATATGCCTCATAACGCTGTGTAGACCAGAGAACTCATTTCACAGCACGTAAAGTGTGTCCGCTGGCTCTCACTCCCTAGCTCACAGGTCTCGCCACGTCCACAGTGCCCGAGGTAACCAGCCTGCCAGCCTTTCGGTTTCAGTTACAGCACCAATATGTGGTAGTACCTCGCAGGGCAGGCTGAAGCCCTCCAGGACATGACGTGTTCTCTGGTCAGTGACCAGTACAAAGTTGAAGTTCAGCACAGATCCACATTCCAGCAAAACTCTCCCAGGATGCCCTCCCTACATGTGCACACACTCAGCTCATGTGAGGCCACGTTACACACCGTTATCACATCATTTCTGGACTTCACTAAAATTACCTGCCTACATATGCCTTCCCTTCCTTCCCCTAAAATTTAAAATGTGCAGGGGCAAGAACACCTTTAATTCATTTTTGTAAATCAGGAAGGCAGTGTGGTGCCTGTCCCATACAACATACAATAAGTGTTTGTTAAATTGGTTGTGTCTTTGTAATGCTCATATCTTACCAAGATGACTTGTCGTTCTGCAGCGTCATAGGTGATAGACACCAAGTGAGACACAGGATCCAACCCCTCACCTTGCTGCCTCACTCAACCAAAACCAGGATGGCTGCTAGCTGTCCTCCTAGCCACTAAATTTCTCTGCACTGGTGCCATCTACGCCACCAATGAGCCCATTTGCTTATAAACTACAGGTTCCCCCTCCCCTCCATCCTATGCAGGACATATATAAGACAGAAGATTCTCATTTACAGGAATCTGAGCAGCATACAGAGAAGGTGGTAGTGAAAGGATCATGAAGGAAGCATCCAATTGGTAGAATTCTGCCAAACTAACAATGGAAAAGCCTATAGTATCAAATGTATGTAGAGTCATCACTGATTAACAACAGGGGTGTATTTTGAGAAATGTTGTCATCACTGTGCCAATGTCACAGAATGCACTTACCAAGCCTGGTGGCTGAGCCATTACACACCTAGACTCCAGGGACACGGGCAATCATAGCACAGAAGTAAGTACCTGTGTGTCTAGACACAACTAAACATAGAAAAGGAACAGTGAAAATACAGTATAAAAAATACAAAGCGATCCCTTTCTATAGGGCAGCTCTATTGTAACACCACGGTCCACTGCCATCTGTGCAGCCTGTCCCTGACCCAAACGTCCTTACGTGACTGCATTAGAAAAGAAAGATGAGAGTAAATAAGGCAAGCAACCATCCCAAAGGGTAGAAAAATGTTTTAAATGAACCAAAGAAAACAAAAGAAAAAAAATCATAAAGAGCAGAACTCAGTAAAACAAAAACAAACTTTCAGTAAAGAAGATCAAAGGCCAGAAGTCTGTTCTTTGAAGTGATTATTAAAGTTGACACATTTCTGATATTAATCAGAAATATAAAGAGAAGGAACAAACCACCACTATTTGAAATTAAAAGACAGACATCACTGCAGACACATCAGGAATGATAAAGATAATACTATATACAACTTTATGCTGTGGATTTAAAAATTTGAAACAAATTGAAAAAATCCAGAAAAAGACAACTAATCAAACTGCCTCAAAAAATAATGCAAGGCCTAAATGGACCTGTTAGTATAATGTCTAATGAAACTGAATCAGTAGTTTTTCCCACTAAGAAAATTATCGTACCCAGGTGGTTTTGTAAGTGACATTCATTATACACCCAAGGAACAGATCACTGACCCCTTAACAGCAGGAAGAGGAGGGGAATGTTTGGCTTGAGGAGGAATATCTGCCCAAATCTACATTAACTGTCACTGTAGCGGTGAAAATGTCCCCTTAGTGGTGATACATGGGAGACATCCCCTTCAGCCCCAGAAGCAAGCCTGCAATGCCCTCTCTTATCTCGTAGTCAAGGCTGGGCAGGAGGCACAGCTAGCAGAGGAAAAGAAGAAAAAGAAATTAAAGGCATAAGAACTGTAAATAAATTATTATTTATAGATGACATATCTGTCAAGAAAACCCAAAAGAATTCCAGACAAATTATTAAAAACAATCAAAGTTTATCAGAGTAGCTTACCCTGTGATCCACATATAATAGTATCATTTCTTGATCAAAGTTAGAAAAAAAATCTTTTTTTAAATACCATTCAAGTAACAACAAACACATCAGATAACTCTGTGTAAGTCTGACATATAAGATGGGCAAAACCTGAATGGAGACGTTTTATCAAGTTTTATTAACAGACACTAGATGCCATGTTCATGCAGGAAAAGACCATCCTGTGGTGAGTTTCCCCCAGGAGGACGCAGGTTCCGTGTAATCACAAAACAGCCAGTAAGAACCAAGACACTGTTAAAGAAGGTGACAGGGGAACGGCTCCCTCCAGACAGCAAGAAGCATCCCAAGGCCAGGGCACAAAAAACACCGGCACACCAGCTGTTGTATTCTCAGGAACACACCCCAGGAATGCTAGGAAATGCGTTAAAAAGTAGGTGCCAGACCTAGGTGTGATGGAAAAAAATAAAGAGGAGAAACTTGAATGTCCATTACTGGAGAAACGATAAACAAATTCAGGCATAAGCCTCACACAGCAGAAAATGATGCAGCTGTAAAAAGATAAACGCCCCGTCCTGCAGGCGACAGCCTGGGTAGATCCCAAACATACAACATTACATGAAGAAAAGGGCCCAGGAGATGATACTCAGTGTGGTAACATCTGTACAAACCTAAAAATAAAGGGAAAATGCAAATATATTGTTAGGGAATATACAGAATAAAACCACATAAACAAAAGCAAAGAAATGACAAGCTCCCAATGCAGAATGTGCTGCCCCCATGGGAGCCTGTGAGGGGAAGGCCCAGAGAGGGAGCAGGTGTCTGCATTTTCTGGTCCCCTCATGGGGGTCGTGGGTTCAAGGAGTTTGTTAAATTAAACTTTCACATATGCAAAATATATGCATATTATTCTTTTCTTGTACTATTTGTCTAGTTTTTGTATCAAGATAAGGGAGGGGACAGTTCTTTCCTCTTTATATTATATATGCATGTACAGACAGAGAGAACATATTAAATATATATTAATAGTAACATATATTTTGTATATATATAAAGAATTCAGACGCAGCGCAAGAAGCCATACACCAGTATGTCTCATACATATCTTCAACAAAATACTAACACATTGACTCTAACAATAGAGAAAAAGCCTTTGGTCCCACCTACTTGGGAGGCTGAGGCAGGAGGATCACTTGAGCCCAGGAGTCTGAAGTTGCTGTGAGCTATGATGTCACAGCACTCTACCCAGGGTGACAGAGTGAAACTCTGTCTCAAAAAAAAAAAAAAAAAAAAAATACTACACCATTAATCAATGTATTTATCATATAAACAGACAAAAGAAGAAAACCACATGATCATATGAATTGATGAAAAAGCACTTAAAATTCCGCATCAAACAATAATCAAATACTCAACAAATGGGAATGGAAGGAAATGTCCTTGAGCTGACCAGGGCCAGCTATACAACCACCTGGAGCTAACTCTGTATGTTAATGATGCAAGACCAAACCCCTCCCCTTAACGCAGTGAACCACGCTCACCACTCCTGATGAGCATCATCCTGGAGGTCCCCTAGCCAGTTTAATAAGGCAAGAAAGAGACATAAAAGGCAGAGAGAAATAAAGCTTCCCCTGTTCTCAGATGTCATGCTGATAGTAATTCCCAAAAAATATCCAGGGCAGGCTTCTAAGACTTATAAGTGAATCTATCAGCTTTGTAGGATAGATCAAAAACCCACAAAATTCACATTTCTATTCTTGCAATGAATTAAAAATTAAAAAATTAAAAATAATACTATTAATGATAGCTATAAAGATAATATGTTTAGATATAAACACAACAAAATATTTCTGAAAAATCTAAAACCCTGGTGAAAGAAACCAGGAAAGCCCTAGCCTGATGGAAAGGCATACAACTTCCATGGTTTTGAAAACTCTCCAAACAACTGATGTCATAACAGCCAAGAGAGGTGGAGAGGGGTTGGCATGAGGACACTGCCTCCTACACCATAGTCCCCAGACCCAAGGGCCTCCAGGCAAAGTGGCCCTGCTCTCAGCAGAGGCACTGACCAGCATACGCCCACTTGTCTAGGTCCACCCCATGCTGCGCCTGGTAATGAAACCCCCAGCAGGAGTTAGTGTGGAGGGCTTGGGTGCCAGCCCTCCTGCACACCCCTCCCCTGACCTCCCATCTTCTCCAAGTCAGGTCCCCCTTCTGTTGGTCATACCAGCTCAGCAGGTTCCCCAGAAGGCTGTGACTTCTCATCAAAATTCCAGTCAAAATCCTGGCAAAACTTTTGTGTACACATTCAAACTGATCCCAAAAATATAAAAAGGCAATTGATCTAAAATAGTCAAACAATTGTAAAAAACAGAGCAAAGCTGGAAAACTCCCACCATTTAATTTTAAGAATTTCTGTGATTCAACAGCAATCAAGACGGTATAGTATTAGCAAAGGGACAAAAAAAACATGTCAATGGAACAGAATCGAGATCAGAAAAAGACACACACAAAAATGGCCAAAGACGCAAAGGCAGCTCAGAAGAAAGGACAGTCTTTTTGACAAATGACAAGGAGTAAGTGGTCGCTCATTTACAAAAACTCAACCTCAATCAAAATCTCACACCTTACATAAAAATTTAACTCAAAATGCACCATAGAATTAAATGTGGAATATTTATCCATAAAACGTATAGAAGAAATCTTTGTGACCTGGAGATAGTTAAGAATTTGTTAGATGTACCACTAAAAACATAATCCATAAAAACAAAAATTGATAAACTGGACTTCATCAAGTCAGAAATCCTTGTTCTGCAAAACATATTTTTAAGAAAACAAAAAGCTGGGCGGCACCTGTGGCTCAGTGAGCAGGGCACCAGCCCCATATACCTATGGTGGTGGGTTCAATCCCAACCCCAGCCAAACTGCAACAAAAAAAAATAGCCGGGCATTGTGGCAGGCGCCTATAGTCCTAGCTACTGGGGAGGATGAGGCAAGAGAATCGCCTAAACCCAGGAGTTGGAGGTTGCTGTGAGCTGGGATGTCATAGCACCCTACTGATGGTGATAAAGTGAGACTCTGTCTAAAAAAAAAAAAAAAGAAAAAGAAAACTAAAAGCTATGCTACAGACTGGAAGAAAATATTTGCAAATCACTTTTCCAACAAAGGATTTGTATCCAGAAAGCATAATAAATTCAATCAATTTAACAAAAGAGCAGACTTTACCAAAGAAAATATATGGAATGGCAAAGAAGCACCTGAAAAGATGCTCAGGGTGACTCTCCACTGGGAAATCTGAACCACAGTGAGATGGCCCCATGCACTCCATCCAGGTAGCTGGAAGGTGGGGGGCGGAGATACTGCCAGCTCCTCACTGTGAGGACGAAGGCAGGTGGAAATCGCAGACTCGTCTCCAGTCCAGCAGAAGCTCCTGTAGACACACCGTGTCTCACTCAAGTACT
The DNA here is from genome assembly GCA_963574355.1 of Loris lydekkerianus. Classification (NCBI taxonomy): domain Eukaryota; kingdom Metazoa; phylum Chordata; class Mammalia; order Primates; family Lorisidae; genus Loris; species Loris lydekkerianus. The sequence continues at coordinate 17,671 of CAUYPK010128372.1, forward strand.
CATCCAAGAAAAACGAAAATAGGTGCTCACACGCCAACTAGAAAATGAATGTTTATAGTGGCTTCCTCATAGTTGCCAAAAACTGGAAACAACCCAAATATCCACCCACTGGTGAATCGCTACAGATCGAGTTAATACATTCATGGAATAGTGTCCAGACCACGATATTCCGTAATGAAAAGAACTATGGTGCATACAATGACACCAATGCTTCCCAAACGCATTATGCCAAGGGGAAAAAGTCCAGCCCAAAGGCTGTACGTGGTGTCATTCCACACATACGATGTTCTGGATCTACAGGGACAGCGAGCAGGCAGGCAGCCGCCAGGGCCGGGGCGCGTGAAGGGGCTGGCTGCGAATGGACTCATCGGGGTTTTTGTGACAATGGATGTGTTGTAAATCCTGGTTTCGGTGGTGGTTACATGACTGTTAACATTGGTTAAAATTCAGTGAACTATAAAATTTTAAAAGTGTAGGTTTTTTTGGCCTCAATATATTTGAACTTAAAAATATACTAGATATACAAACACAAATTGCTGCTGAGTCAGAGAAGGCCGGACTAAACTGTCACATCCACACCTGTGTTCTTTTGTAGCTGTTGAGCTTGTATGTTTAAAACAACCAAAGTATAAAGTTCCTACTAATAACCTCTACAAATACAGACTGAACAGAATAACTGAATTCCTTGCTCTATATCCCAAACCTATTTTCTCTTTTTATTGATCTGAGCCTTTGTCTGTTAGAAACCAGAAAGGAAATGAAGGGTAAGAGCTGTCCTAGGGAACAATCCATTATCTCACAGAACAACCGACCTCATGTGCAGTACAAAGAATGAGACCAAATGTTCAGATTAAGATTATATGCTTTTGTTTTTCATCCAGTTTTTTATGGTGTTTAAACAAGGATTTTTTTTTTTTAAGCCTTGACTTTTAAAAGGTCATATTGTGCAACATTTTTCTACATCTCTGTCTGGTCTCAGAACAAGGTGAGTTTCCTTAATGCTGCCACAAATCGGGTAAAAGGTATGCCAAGGTGAAAGTTAAATAAAAAGCGATCTCAAATAGCATTTCTTAAAAGGCAAACATCAACCTTGTAAGTATTAAAAGCACGTTCTAAAATCCACCCTGATGACAGTTTAAGAAAGCCCCCTTTATGTGCGTGGAGCCCCAGCTCTACGAGGTCTTTTAAATGTGAGTGTTTACCTAAAACTGCAGGCAAGGACCAGAGTCTGGCCTTGAAGAGGGGCCTTTGACTGCACACAGCGAACCCAATCTTTAACTAATAAATTGTTCCACACCTTTGTCTCCCGAGAAAGGCAGAGGTCTGCACTCTCACAAGAACGTACAAGCCTCTTTAAAGTAGATGGCTTTTCACTCCGCCTCACCATGCTTGTTGGTTTAGAGTCTCTGTGAGTGACAATGCACATCACTGGGCTGGTTTTTTTTTAACTCTGTCATCTGTGCTACTGAGTGTACTTTGACTGAGATCAAAGTTGAAAGCTTCTAGAAAGATACACAAACCACTCTGTGACAAATAGCATGCTGTGTTTGACACAGCAAACAATAAATTACTTTCATCAATCCAGATAAAGAATCCCATGTTTTCAATGCTAATTCTGATGTCTGAGATAATAGAACTTTCCTACATTCTCAAAGAATGAGGAGCTTACAATAATAAGGAAAAGACATAAATAAAACTCACATACCACAACTTCTGAAATTTCCATTGTTCAAAAGCTGTGGTTTCAGTTTGCTGAAATGGATTGCAAAGTTTAAACTGAAGTGTATATATTCACATAAAACATGTTAACTTGCCTCTACTTCTTAGTTTAAAAGTGATTTGTAGTATATCTGTACCCAGTAAGACTGCTTCCAAACAAGGCTTAGTGTTATTCAACAACATGGCAACAACCGACTTCTTTCCTGTGTGAATTGATGCAGCAAGGCACCCCAGTAGGAACAGCACTGAGAAAGTCAGAACAGGAACCTGACTGTGTCCTGACTGCCTGTGTCCACTGCTGACCCAAAGACTATTACCACTGACTGAGTGCTGGGTCTGCCCTAGGGGCTAGCTAAGTGCTTCACATATATATCTAACTTAATCCCTACAAAATTCCCATGAGGCCAGTGGTAACCCTCCCAATTCACCTATGAGGAGACTAAAGCATAAAGGAACTTGCCCAAGAGCACACACATCTAGCTAGTGAAAGAGCAGAGACTGAACCTGAGCGTTGTAACTTCTAAAACCCAAACATTATGACACTATGGTGAGAACATTTTGTTCTAATAAATATGAGTTACCACATGTATTATAATGTAATGCTTTAAAAACTGATGCCTTCATCTTTTATTTCAGAATCTTTCCTGAATCAAAGAGGAAAAAAATCCTCCTATTTTATCTCTTAAGGAGCAGTTTGACTCACTCCCACCAAGGAGATTAGAGTTGAACAAACACACTTTGAGTGCCCACTATGGTCTGGGCACCATGCTCCACGCTGGATGAACTATTAAGGAAATAGGCAGAAGTTATTTTTGATTCTCTGAGAATTGTGTTTTGAATTTATAAAAAAAATTTTGACTCAGATGTCCTGGTAGCACCTAAAAATTGATACCTTCAAAACTGAATTCAAGAGTCACCCTTCCAGACTCACTAATCCTCCTACCACCTCAATCCTCTCCCCACCACTCCTCACCCCCTGTGTGCCCCACAGTAGCTTTCACAACCCAGAGTAATCAGCAAGTATATTTGCACAATTTGGACTGAAATTTATCATCAAAGTGTCAAAACAGAGAAATAGCAAAGTGCAGAATCAAAGCCAGGGGTGTGTCTGTGACTTACCATACCCAGGAGAGAGAAAAGACTGACCTGGGTGTCCAACCTGCAGCCTGGGGATCATGTGAGGACTGCTTTGCTTATCTGGGAATCACAAAACTTCTGCACAGGCCTTTCTTCCTGCTCTCCACCTGTCATCAGTGTTTGTGTCTTAACGTGCGACCCAAGGCTCTTTCTTCAATGTGGTGCAGAGAAGCCAAAGGTTGGACACCCCGGCACAACAGCTAAGGGTAACAGCGGTGGTGACTAAGCTAAATGCTCAGCATGATTTGCTTAAGGATACATTTTATAGCAGCAGACACATGTTTTAAAGGTTATTACTGAAACTCCCAAATATAATAAACTCCCAAATATAATATATAATATATATTTTTATATATAATAGATTTATATAATATATATTATATATTACTATGTAATATATAATATATATTATATATATTTTTTTATATTAGGAATATAAAGCCCTCTTTTCCCCTCTGGAACTACTTTTTTAATGAGCATTTTGGTCTTTTGGGAGATGGGAGCGCGCCCTGGCTCAGTCCAGCAGCTTGTCCTGTGCACTGCCCCCGGCGGGGAGTCGCCCTTGAGCCCCAGGCCCTCCTTCCGGGGCAGAGCAGCACCTGGCTCCGGCCCAGCAGAAGCACAGCGCCGCCCCCTCCGTCCCCGCCGACTCTGTCGGCCCCCCCAGACCAGCAGGCCGCGGCCCTTTGCACCCTCGTCCTGCTCCGCGCGACCCGCCCTCTGAGCCCAGGACCCACCCTCCCGACCTACACGCCTCCTTACTCCTCCCAGACCCGCCTTCTCTCCCCCTTTCTGGGGTCGCCTCCCGCCCTCTCCCCCACCCCGACTGCAGCTCCTCAGGCTTGTCTTCCCACGCCCCCCTAAATTCTGTCTCAGTGAGGGCAGAATGCTCAGCTGACTTGTTTTTGTCTCTGGCATAGTACTTTCATAAAATGGGCATTGAATAAATACTAGTTTGATGAATAAACAATGACACGGGAGTTTAAGAAATGGCTGCCCACTCTCCCAAACTGGCTGTGATGTTAAGATTTTACAAACAAGAATATCCATAGAAATACTCCAGAACCAAACGATGGACACTGCAGTAAAATAGAACAGTCTAAGAAACAGAGAGAACTGATGTTTTTGTACTATTTTCTTTAAAAGCTCAAAATTCTCTTTTATGCCTTAGGGCACTTGCCAAGGTAACGTAGAAGAACTCCTTGGGCTGCAATCCCTTAAATTTAGTTCAAATTAATTCTTTCTTATTTAAACTCTGCCTGAAGTTTCTTTCCAGGTCCACGATGCCCAGCTTTAGTGTGTTTTGCCCCACTGTCAAATTAGGACCAAGCAGACACAGCCAACCATGTTCCCCAGACCACTTCTAAAGAGCCACCTCCAGCCTCCTCTACCAGCAACCAGATTGCCTTTCCCCACTCAAGAGCTTTCCCACTTCCCCAGCAAGGAAGGCCCTGCTGAGTGTGAGAGAACTGGCTTCCTGGGAGTACTGAGTTCTCCTAATAGCCTGCTTGTTCTCCTGGTCTCTCTGTTTCCACAACACAAGGGGCATGGAGAATCGTGGACATGACCCCAAACTTCAAGAAACAACTTTGAGGCAAATGTTTGGATCACAGGATATGACTGTAGCTAAGGTGAACAGAGCCAGAGAGAAAAACTACATTGTAACTTCCATTCCCTTAATCTTTGACTTCCAATTTACTCCAAATTATTCAAGAAATTCTTCAATGGAGTTTGAAGACCTTAATCCTTCAATATGTGAATTTCTTATCTTTTGAAACTCTTTCCCATCACCTTTGTCATTGTCTTTTCTAAAATTTTTACCTGGTCTAATTCTGCCAGATCTTTGGGCTTTATCTAAGAGCACACAACATCATTTTTATCAGCTACATTGAATACTGAATCTGTCACAAGATTCGTAAATTTGGCTTTGCATCTATTTGCCTTGTATCCTTAGATGCTCACAGTGACCTCTGATCTGAGGGACCACCAACAAGATGCTGATGGCATAGTTGATAGGGATGAAGGGGACAGGACATTTGAATAGTATTACCTTAATAAATGTTTCATTGGAAAAGTTTGATAATGAAACTGGATTATCAGTATCTCAATGTTTTCATAATTTTCCCTATATTTTAGAAAAATCCTTTAGAAACAAAAAAAAAAAATCAGTACTAAAAACATTCTCTAAAAATTTAATACTTTGCACTTCACATTCCTAAGATAAATCCCCCTTCAGCATGGTGAATGATCCTCTTCATGTGCTATTAAATTCAATTTGCTGGTGTTTTGTTGAGAATTTCTGCATCTAAGTTGACTAGGGATATTGGCCTGTAATTTTCCTTTCTTATAGGGTCCTTGTCTGACCTTGGTGTCAGGGTAATGTTGGTTTTGTAAAATGAGTCTGTAAGTATTTTCTCTTCTTCAACCTTTTGGAGGAGTTTGTGAAGAATTTGTATTAGTTCTCCTTTGTTTGGTAGAACTCAGTTGTGAAGACATTGAGTCCTGTGCTTTTCTTTGATGGGAAACATTTGATTATGGACTCAGTCTCCTTAGTTGTCATAAGTCTGTTCAGATCTTCTATTTCTTTGACTCAGTGTTGGTAGGTTATAAGTGTCTAGGAATTTATCCATTTTTCTAGGTTATCCAGTTTGTTGGGTATATAATTGTTCATCGTACTTTCATGTGACATTTTGTATTTCTGTGCCATCAGTTGTGATGTCTCTTCATTCATTTCTGATTTTGAGTCATTACCCCAGGGATGCAGGGATGGCTCAACAAACATATATCTATGAGGGTGATACACCACATTAACAGAATGAAGAGCGAAAAACGCATGTCACCTCATGTAATAGAGGAAAGGCACTTGGCAAAATTCAATATCCTTTTCATGATAAAAACCCACAACAAATTAGGCATACAAGAAATGTACCTCAACACAATCAAGGTGCCACATGACAAACCCACAGCTGCCATCACAAAGGCACACCTCACAGATATTAAAGTGAGTCACAGGAAGTTTTCAGTTTCCACGTATATAAAGTATTAATATTTACACTATATTAAGTGTGCAATAGCATTATCTTTTTAAAAGTACATACCTGACTTTAAAAATATTTTATTGCTAAGAATGCTCATTAAGTGAGACATGAAGTTGGGAAAATGACCCCAACAGACATGTGATGCAGGTTGCCACAAGCCTTCAACTGGTAACAAACACTGTATCTGCAAAGCACAGTATGTGACATGCAATAAGAGGTGTGGGAACTGGAAGTTTTTCCTCTAAAATAAGGAACAAAACAGGGATGCCTGCTACTTTTACTCAACATAGTACTCGAAGTCCCACCAGAAAAATTAATCAAGAGAAAGGAATAAAAGTCATCCAAGTTGAAAAAGTTAAATGTCTATTTGCAGACAACATGATCTCACGAGGTCAGACAATTGAGCTTGTGAACTCATCCTAGAAAATGTGCTACTTACCTCACTGCTATCACTATGATCACCTTTGAAGTATTTCCCTCAGGAAGCTGTGCACTGAAACTGGTGCCTAGTCCACCCTTCAAAGCACTTTTTTTAGGATAAGTTCACAAACTTGTTGGACCTTGTTCAATGACAGCTCTGACAGGCATTCCACAAAAAAAGAGTTCCATAACTGGATCTGTTGCTTTGGGACCTTGGGATGTGGGCCATTCTCACTGGGGTCAGGTGATATCTCAATGTGGTTTTGATTTGCATTTCTCTAATGATTAGAGATGAGCATTTTTTCATGTGTTTATTGGCCATCAAGCTATCATCATAGTAAAAAGTTTCTGTTCATATCCCTTGCCCAGTTTTTAATGTGGTTGACCTTTTATTGTTGATTGGCTTGAGTTTGTTGTGTACCAGCCCCCTCAGATTTGTAGCATGCAAATGTCTTCTCTAATAGCTTGTCTTTTACTTTACTGTTTGTGTCCTTAGATGTACAGAAACTTTTTAACTTGATCAGGTCCCATTTATTGATTTTCATTGTTGCTGCAATTGCCATTGGCATTGTCTTCATAAATTCTTTCCCTAGACTGATATCACTAAGAGTTTTTCCCACACTTTCTTCTAGGATGTTCATAGTTTCCTGTCTTAGGTTTAAATCTTTTATCCATTCTGAGTTAACTTTTGTGAGTAGTGAGAGTTGTGGGTCTTATTTCAATCTTTTACATGTGGCTAGCAAGTTCTCCCAGCACCATCTATTGAATAGGGATTATTTTCCCCAGTGTGTGCTTTTGTTTGCTTTGCCAAAGATCACATATCAAAAAAAGACTGGTTTCATCTCTGGACTTCCAGTTCTGTTCTATAGGTCTATGTCTCTATTTTTATGCTGCACTGTGTTGATCACTATGGACTTGTAGTATAGTCTGAAGTCTGGTAAATTGATGACTCCAGATTTGTTCTTATGTCTTAGAATTGTATTGGCTATTAGGGTATTTTTTCTTATTCCACACAAAATACAGGACTATTTTTCAAAATTGCAAGATATAAACAACACTGGTATTCTAATAGGGATTGCACCAAATTTGTACATCACTTTGGGGAATTCCATGAACATTTAACAATGTTGATTCTTATGAGCCATGAGCATGTTCTGTTCTTCCATCTGTTAACATCTTTTGTGATTTCTTTTTTCAATGTTTCACGGTTCTATGGAGATCCTTCACATCCTTTGTTAAATATATTCCAAAGTACTTCATTTTCTTTAGCACTACTGAAAAGGCATTGCATCTTTGTTTCTCAGATTGAGTGTTGACCTAAATGAAAGCTGATTTGTGTACATGGACTTTATACCCTGAGATGTTGTTGTATTTCTTTATCATTTCCAGGAGTCTCACAGTTGAGTACTTGAGGTTTTCTAGATGTAAGATCATATCATCAGCAAAGAGTGACTAGTTTGACCTCCTCTGTCCCCATTTGGACACACTTTCTTCCTCTGCATATTCACTATGTTGAATAGTGGTGGGAGTAAGGACACCCTTGTCTGGTTTCAGTTCTAGCAGGAAAGCTTTCAGTTTTTCAAAATTCAGTATGATGTTTGTTGGCTGTGGGTTTGTTGTAGATGGCTTCTATCAATTTAACAAATGTCCCATCTATGCCAATTTTCTGCAGTTTTATCAAAAAAAGTGTTCTGAATTTTGTCAAAAGCTTTTCAGCACCTATTGAGAAAATCATAGGGTCTCTGTTTTTACTTTTATGTAATGAATAATGGTTATGGGTTAGCGTATGTTGAACCAGACTTACATGTCTGGGATGAAAACCACCTGGTCTTGAATTTTTTTTTTTTTTTTTTTTATGTGCAAGTGAATTCTGTTTGCTAAGATTTTGAGTGTTTTTTGCATCTATATATTAATAATATTGGTCTGTAGTTTTTTTATTGTTGTTGTTGTGTCCTTTCTTGGCTTTGGTATCAGGGAGATACTTGCTTTATTGAAGGAGTTGGGGAGGGTTCCTTCTTTCTCAATGTTATACTTATCGATCAGATTTGCACTATAGAACAAGGTTTTCTTTGAAGGTTTTGTAGCTTTCTGGTATGAAACTATCTGGTCTGAGACTTTGTTGGAAAGTTTTTAAAGTTTCAATTTCCATGTTTGATATTGGTCTTTTAAGTTCTACTTCTTCTTGATTGAGTCCAGGGAGCTAGTGTGATTCCAAAAATTGTTTCCTCCATGTTTTCAAATTTCTGGGCATAAAGATTTTTGTAGTATTCAGTGATGAGATTTGTCTTTCTGTGGTATCTGTCGTCATTTCCCCATTTTCATTTTTAACTGAGCTTATTAGAGATCTTACTTTTTGCTTCTGGTTCTTCTGGCCAGGGGCTTATCAATTTTACCTTTTCAAAGAACCAACTTTTTGCTTTGTTACTCTTTTGAATGGTTTTTTTATTCTCAATTTCACTTAGTTTTGATCTGATTTTGGTTATTTCTGTTTTTCTACTGGGTTTGGGATTAGATTGCTCTTCCTTTTCCAGTTGCTTGATATGATTCATCTGATTGTTGGTTTGTGCTCTAACTTCTGGGCATTTCAGGCGATGAGCTTCCCCCTTAGAACTGCTCTTGCACTATCTCCCAGGCTTGATAGTCTGTGGCCCCTTGTCAATCTAAGAAACCTATTGATCTCCATCTTCATCTCCTCCACGACCCAGTCATTATCCAGCAATAAGGTATTTAGTTTCCATGACTTTGTGTGGGGATGAGAGTTCTTACAGTTCTATGTTGTTAGAAATTTTATAACAAAACTATCATTTTGTAAAATGGTAAATTTATTCTTTTTTAAAAAACTCAAAATGAAAATATACAATACCTAAACTAAATAACTCAATAGCTTACTAAAAATTTATTTATGAAAGCAAAAATAAACTAAATAAAAAGTAGGTACTAGAGAGTAAAGGGAGTAAAAGAAGAAATCCTGGAATCATTATAAAAGGTAAAAAGACTAAAAGAGATGATAAGGGAGTAAGGGAGAAAGAAAAAATATCCACAGAATGGGAATAAAAGAAAATAATAAAACAAGAGGACAGTTAAAGAAGAAAAAAGGCCAAACAAACAAAAACATGTCTGGATTCCTAAATTCAATTTTCACCAGGAGCCAGGAAGAACTTGTAGTCATCACTTCCATCTTCACAACAAGGAGAAAGCTGAACAGACTGAAAATCGGCACTACTACTTCCTCTGATTGCCTTCCACACAGAAAAGATGCAAGATTTTTCCTTCACATCAGTGTTTTCCACTGAAATGTAAGCCCTGCCATCCTGGCTGCATTTCCTTGGACTTGCACAGGTGACATCACCCTTTGTCCCGATGTTTGTATGACAGATCTTAAACACACCACACACACAGCTTCCTTCTTCAGCATAGTGGGGTACAAAAGTGCATTTCAACCATTCTAAGCACATCGGTACCCTTCTCAAACATTTTCTCTTCCCCTCTGTTGCCACCATTCCTGGAACATCCAATTAGGGTTTCTGACCTAATTCTAAAATAATCATGTCATGCTTAACCCAGGGTACTCAGTAGTCCCTCGTAGAAGGTACTCCGCATGCTCTGCACACATGAAGGTTTTCAGGTCCATCTTTTTCTAAAAAATCTAAAAGCATAAGGTTAAAATATAAATCACTGACAACATGGTTTGGGGAACAAGATAGGTGGGTTATATATGTTGAACATATCCAGGAATGTTGTATTCTGATTATCTAACTTAATTCAACAGAACTCACTAGCTTGAAGGATGCATCATGTTCCTCACATTACCTTTGTCAAAGATCAACCATGTCAACCCTGATTGTCAATAATTACAAAGTAATAATTATCAAATTAAATTTTCCATCGGAAGCCTGGAGTTGACAATAACGTACATTTCAAAACAGCTAGAATTCAAATATTTCTAGTAAAGGAAAAAATATTTAAGGTGATACATATCCCAATATATCTGATTATAATAAATGTACCAAATTAATCAATGTGTCCACAAAATATGCTCATCTAATAAGTATTAATAAAAATAAATAAATTACCTGGGCATAGTGGTATGCATTTGTAATCCCACCTACTAGCTTCTTTGGAGACAAAGGTAGGAGGTTCACTTAAAGCCGAGGAGTTCAAGACCAACCTGGGCAATGTAGCAACACCCTGTCTCTTTTAAATAAAAATAAATTAAAAATAAAAATATTTTATGTGGCTAACTGAAAAATGACCAATTTACTTTGGGTAGGAAACATGCAGATGGAAAAACTGTCATGAAAGTTTTAATGTTTGAATGGAGGGTAGAAATTTTAAAATGTAAAATTTTCTTAAAATTTTATGAAGTCCAAGAATACCTTAAAACTCATATAAGGGATAGCAGTCCCTGTATTAATCCTGCTGATTCACACAGGATACAGACCTAAGGTGGTTACCTATTTATCATTCAAACTCTTGCTATTGCAAACAGCAGAAAAGCATCCCTGAAGGGGCTGAAGCCAAGGGAGTGAAAAGAGTGAGAGTATGGGCTCAAACTCAGTCCCTAGGTCAGACTGTCCCCACCTCAGCTTTGCCGCCTCCTATATAAACTCCTAAAATTCATGAGGTGGCCCCCGACAGCATCAGGTTCTCACCCAGTAAGGAATCTGACAGCCCACACTGCTGCAACCACACCTCTGTTCCTGCTTCCACATTCAGCAGGGACAGTTAAGGTTTCAGCGGCCCCCACAAAAATACTAAGTCCCCCTGCTGGCCGCCCCTGTTTATTTATGAAATAACATAATACGCTGTGGCCAGGTCCTGGACTTCCTGACGTTCACCCTGGTCAGGTTCCATCCCAGGACTCCAGAAGTGCCAGGGCTACTGCTGGGGTGGGTGAGGAGCTGAGGGGAGCAACAACAAATGTGCCTCACAAGTAAGGGGACATAAGTTTGGGAAGATAAACCTGCCAAAAATCAGATGCCTAGGAAGTCAGTCTAGATTTGAAGATGGTCTACTACCCGAATACAAATTACCCCTTTACCACTGTGTCATCCTAATGCCTAATGAATCCTGACCGTACAAAATGTCCTTGCCAATCTTCCAGATGCATCACAAACTGGAACTTAAACAAGATTCCAATGTTTGTTGCAAAGGTTTGAAATACGTGAAAAATTAATAACTAAACATGAACTTCATTATGAATTCAGCTTACTCAAAAATTTTAGCCTGTTCTGTTTCGACCAACTTCAAAACGGCGGTGGCCAGTACAGAATATTCATTTTCATTAAGAAAAAGCTGGAGTTTAAATTGAGTTCAAAATTATCTTGTTTCATAGATACATCACTTATTCCAAATTTATGTTAATTTTTAGGTCCATAATGATCAATGATTGATTCCCGATCTAAGATGGTTGGCGACTTTGAACCTTGCTTTCAGTGAAGTAAAAAGAAAAAAATTATACTTGCCTTTCTGTTTTCTTTGTACTTTCAACCAAGTTTTATTAAAACAAAAGTACGAAATAAGCTTAACAAAGTAAAGCGTCCTATTTTAAAAAGAGAAAAACTTATACTGACTTCTGCTTCTGGCCACGATGGAGTGCGAGGCCACATTTATGTTCTTATCTTAAAAGAACCAGAAAGAAAAAAAAAAAAAAGAAAGAAAGAAAAATGACACCCACGACGGGAAACCAGGGTCTCGGGGCCCTGGGCGCGGGCAGCACAGCGCCTGGCGACCACGCAGCACGTGTCAGGAGCGGGGGCGGGGCTGGCGCCGGGGCGTGGCCAGGCCCGGCCGGGCCCCAAGGCGGCGGCGCGACCGCGAGCGCCCCGGGGAGGAGCCGCGCTGGGGGTCACGAGCTCGGGGTCCAGTCGACGACCAGGCCCAGAGGGCGGTTAGACCCGGCGCCGCCACAGCCTGCGTGTCCGGGGGGCGCGCCGGGCATGTTCACTCGTCCACGGGCCTCGGGCGGCGCCGACCCCGCGTGCGCAGCTCGGCAGGGGCCCGGCCGGGTCACAACGAACCAGGGCGCAGGTTCCTCGTGCCTAGCTGGCTAGGCGTCTCTCATCTCAACGGCGACGCACCGGCGTGGGGCGTGACGCAGTGCGCGCGGCAGGGCCCGTGAGCATGCGCGCTGTTGCTCCACGGCCGCCGGCGCGGGGCGGGGTGGGGCTGGGGAGCTTGCGCGCTGGGAGCGAGCGCCGAGGTGGGAAGGGGGTTGCTACGGCAACGGCGGGCGGAGAGGACAGCGGAGCAGCCGGAGCTGGAGCTGGGTGGGCGTCCTGGGCGCTCGGGCGTGCGGGCGTTACTGGCAGAGCTGGGGGTGAGGAGCGGGGCTTAGCAGTGCTGGCGCTCGGCTCTGGGTCCCCGCTTTGCCGTGGGAGACCCGAGTGTAGTCCGAGCCTGTGTGGGTGAGCGGGGGCTCCCGTGCGGACCTGCTCGGCGGGGCGGGGGATTCCACTTGTGCTCAGTGAGGGCTCCTGGTTAGCTTGCGGCAGTGTCTGTTTGTGTGTGATGCAGATTTAGGATGTCTCAAAAACTTAGATTCTACCACTACCGATTACAAGAAAGGGAGCCACGTCCGAAGACGGTTTGAGTTTTAAAGAGAATTCTAGCAGTGCAACTCTGTGTGCTACTGGGCTGCACAGGCAGAACCTCGCAAACAGATGTATAAACAAGGGAGATAATAACACTGTGTAGCATTGTATTTTTAAAATTGTGTCTTTATGGGTTTTTATTTGGCATGCTTATTAATTAGTCAAATTGGTAACTATTAGTTTGGCGTCACAATGGTAGCTTTTGCTATCAAGCCCTATCTCCGTTCACTAATTATTAATACTGAAATTGACAGAGTGGATGTGTCACCATTAATTTCAGCTTTTAATACGGGACAAGGATTAATTTTCTCTAAATTAGTTTGCCTCAGACCAATTATGTCATCTCGAAGAAGTGGTTTTTCATTTATAAAGTGGAGTTGGACTGAAGAGGTTCCAATACCTTTAAATCCTAAATTTTAAATTTTAAAATTTAATGATAGTGTGGAACTTTAAATGGGCACAGCTTTTAAAAGCTCTTCATTTGATATTAATCTTATTTTGAGGTAAAATAAATAAGAGAGTGTAGATGGCCAGATATGATTGTATTAAACGGTTTTGGGTACGAGGCAAACTATCTTCTCTCTGGTTGTAAGCATTTTAGAAGTAGAAAAATCTGGCAGTGATCTTTCAGTATTTCTAATACCTCAGACCATTTCTCCAGCCTAGATTTTCTTGAAATATTGCATAAACAAATATTTCTTGACGCCAGAATTGAAAAGGAATAGCAAAGGGTTCCGTAGAAACTACCGTCTAAGTTTCCAAAGGACTTCAGCAGCTACTTCTTATTCCTAAACCCTGGGTTGCTAATCAGTTTGTTTCTACCGTCCTTACATTTCTCTCTTGACAGCACTCGTTAGTGAGTTTATTCTTTCATTTGGATTAATTTAATATAGGTATTGGTCCTTAGAAGTATATTTTGGACTAATTCCTTTCTAGTCTTACAGTTAGGCCCTCAATACACTAAGTCCTCACTTCATAAATAGGTTCTTGAAAACTGAGACTTTGAAACAGTGTATAGTGAAACTAGTTTCACCACAGGGTAATTCATATAAACAAGAGTTAAGTTCCCAGGACATATTTCTGGTGATTCTTGAAAACTGAGACTTTGAAACAGTGTATAGTGAAACTAGTTTCACCACAGGGTAGTTCATATAAACAAGAGTTAAGTTCCCAGGACATATTTCTGGTCCCAAAAACTTACAAAATGTCTAAGTAAAGACTTAAAACACTTCTAATATTAAACTCTGAAATACATGTGAGCTAGAACTACACTCAAGAAAGATCACAACCTACTTTTTTTGGTGAGTGAAAGTGGGTTCTGTGGGATGGGTTGAATTGGGGAGGAATATTTGCAAAGTGGAAGTTGTCCAGGGCACTTCCTCTCACCAGCAGGTCCACAACAGATGAGGAAGTGCCTGCTGAGCACTTGTTGTACTGCAGTGATTTGGATTTGTTCATTTTCCAAACTGCTTATCCCAGTTCAGTGGCTAAGGAAACCAAGGCCCATGCTAGTGGCTCAGCCCCAGGCGGGAACCGACCCTGGACAACACACTCTGCTCGCAGGGCACGTTCACACTCACGGGTGTACTCAGATGAGGAGAGTCTGGACACACCAGTGAACCTGATGTGGCCACTGTGGGGTGTGGGAGGAAGCCCAGGTGGCCGCGGGGAGAACGTGCAGACCCCACTCAGACGGTGACTCTGGCTGCCGATTTATTACTTTTTCATCAGTTGTTTGACAAAATGATGTTGCAAGAAATGTTATTTGAGGATATACTGTATTATTTTCTAAATTACTTGAATCATTACAGTAAAGTTTGGACTTTTTGTCTTCATAAAATACACTCTTGTCCAAATACAAAAGGGTTAATTCCAAATTGCAGGGAATTGGAACAAGAATAACTGGAATACCTTGTGTGTGAAAAGATCCCTTCTAGATACTTTACAGAGGTGGTCTCATTTAACCCTTACGGGAACCCTGTAGGGTCGTTGCTACACTTGTTTTATAGGTGAAGAAACTGAGATCCCACCGGGTTAAGTATCTGGCAAAGTGGTGCTGCAGGATTGTCCCACATCCTGTGCCCGTGTTCTGGGGGGTAGACAGAAGTTACCAGTACTGCTCTGCATCCCACTTTCTCCAGTGTTTCCTTCCCCTGAATATCTTGCTAATTTCCTAATTGCCTTCGCTTTCCTTGTACCTGTGATGTAACATGTTCATTTCCCTTCAAATTCCAGTTTATCTCTTTAGGAGGTTTGTTTACAAATCTCTAATCATTTTGGTCTCTAAATGTTAGTTTGAAATTTTGTTGTGGTTAGGTATAATATTAATTTATCAGTGCCTTGTTCTCATTTATATTAATATGTTCTCTGCAACTCAGTGGTGAACTGTTTGAGGATAGGCCTGAAGCACATTGTAGCTGGTATGAAGCCGCCTCCACAACATGACTGGATAGCTCAGTACCCCACTGTACTGGACATAGCCATCACTTCATTGTCACACTCTTAATATATATCTTCCCCACAGTGTCCTAAAAGAACTTATGTAACATCTAACTTATCTAACTTGAACTTTCTGTTGACTTACATTTTTACAGTAGAACAAAACGGAGTGTGATGCACGTACGTTGTGATGATGGGATTTGTTATAGCTAAGAAGCAACTTTAACTGATTCATCATGTTAAAAAATAAGGTACACCATCCTTTTTACAAATATACACATTATTTTAGTCACGTATATATTTTAATTTAGCCATTTGCAAGCATGAAAAAATAGCTTGCAAATGTTGCATCAACCAGGAACCATCAGTGGGACTGGGAGATGCCAAAAGTGGCATGGGGGCAGTGGGCAGGTACGTGAGAAAGCAGTCTTCTGTAGTGCTTACTGCAAGCACCTCCTAGCTATTTGGTAATTTTATTCTACAGAGGAAATTTATTACGTTTTCACCAGAAGACTCACATGCTTAAATGTAGGACTGTGCTCAGTATTTGCCTAGAGATGGTTTGAATTATACAGAACAGTATGGATTTGTTTAGGCATGCACAGGTGCATAGGTCATAATGACTTTATTCATGTTACAATTAAAGCTTTAGTAATCGAGTGAATAGATCTTCCTGTGTTCTTAACATAAATGCAGTGTGGGCTTGCTCTCACTCGGGTGACGATTGGTCAAACATTCATTACTAGTAGATGTGGTCAATGTGCCATCAGTGTTAAGTAGTAAAGCCTCAGTTCTCTATTAAATGATATGTTACATACTCTTCCTATAAATATGACTTTTTCCCTACTTTTTAGGGTCATTCATCTAAAAAAGATAACTTAGCAATCACTGCAGTTGCTTTACAAGACCACATTTTACATGATCTTCGGCTGCAAGACCTTTCAGTAGCCACGACTAAAGTGCCAAAGAAGGAGAATAGATCCAAAGCTCTGAAAAGAGAGACAAAAGCAGTAATAGACACAGGACTTAGAAAAACTGCGCGGGGCCCCGCAGTGGAAGATCCAGAAAAAGAGTATGTTCTTGATCCAAAGCCACCACCATTAACTCTAGGTAAGCTAATCTGGTCACTCATTCCTCTTTTGGCTTATTAAAGCTAATGAATCTGTTGTGGTTAATATTACAGTTTTATGGTACAGAAATAATTTGTCTTAATTTATAATTATACAGAAAGGTGTGTATATACTGAAGTTTAAAAGTGACAGGGGACCATTTGAGCTAGAAAATAAAGATAGTAATAATAAGTAGAATAAGTAAAAATAGTAGAATGAAAGAAATATCCATTCATTCACACTGATACAATCAAACGGATAAATGATGGAAAAGGAAAAACTCTTTTAGTAGAATATTTAGCTAATAAATATAGTGGACAGGCTGATAGGAGATCAGCATTTGCCAGACAACACAGTAATATTCATGATCATTACTGAAACTGGTAATGGGGTGAATCTTGACTTCTGAGACACGGAGTGACAGTGGCATCTTGTAGTCTGTGCCCACAGGGAGGTTCATTGCAGGTACTGTGGTAACACTCGGCAGACAGCACCCAGCCGAGGGACCCAAGCTGTATCAGCAGTAATGACACATGTGGACATCATGTGTCTCCTGATAAAAGGTGTGACAGCACTTCTGTGGCCTTGTTGCCAAAATGCATTCTGAATTTAATCATGAGGAAACCTCAGACAAACCTGAATGTCTTTCACATTTTACAGAATTCCTGGCTAGGAATCTTCAAAAGTATCAAGTGAGAAAAGCAAATCAAAACCTAGAAACTAGCCCAGATTCTAATAGTCACAGGGACATGGCAGCAGCATGTGTGCTGCTGACCCTGGGCCGGACCTCAGTCCAGAAAGAAGGGTGCACGTGTAGCAAAGAGCAAATTCAGGTAAGTCAACTGACAGATCACAGCTGGGTTTGATCTTTGTATTAGAGTTAGGAAAAATGTTGACATTTGGAGTTAATGGTGAATGAGAATTCTTTATACTGTTTTGACCATCTTTAATTAAAGTCTGAAATTATTTTAAATTGAGAAGTTAGAAATAAGGACTTTTAAATTATGATGGGCATAGAGAGCAAGGTTGGGTGGGACATGTCCTGTGCAGATGGGATGGATACGGAGGCCTGTGCTGGGCTCACAGAGACAGAGGGCCCTGCTCCCACGGCAGTGCTCACAAATGATGCGTTTTGTACTGTTTTCTCATAGCTCCTGCTGACAATCGTGTTGTCTTCTAGAAAGTGGCATGGCTCAGAAACATGCTGAGAGTTGGAATAACGTTATACAGTAATATCTTCTGTCGTGCATATACAGTTCATTTAGATGATGAAATAGCTCCATTATAATCAACCTTAGAAATTTTGTAAGGAAACATTTAAATTAGACATTAGGAAGAACATTCCAAATTGAAAAACAAGTGAAGTTATTAAGGAGAGTAATTGACCTCTTTACGGAAAACAATCTTTATGATGCATGTTAGTTATTCATGAGGTGGAGCCGTATCCTCTTAACTACTAGCTATGGGTGACATTCCACTTGAGTTTTCTGCCTTGCACATTTACTAGAGTTCTTTGTATATTCTACACGTTAATCTCTTCTTGATTTAGCCTCTGAAAATAGCTTCTGTCATCATCTTTCAACTTATATCAAATTTTATACTGAATAAAATTTTCATTCTGATTCATATTAAATTGGTTTTTTACTTTATTGCTGTATTTTGGGAGATTTAAGAAGTCTTCCACCAATCTCAGATTGGAAAGATTTTGCTACATTTTCTTCATTTCCTTTATATTTCACTTTTCACAGTTAGCTCTTATCACAGTTCGTTTTGCCTGTGCTGTTGGGAAAACTGATGGGGAGAGACATTTGTTAGGTTTTTCCTTTTTGTGGTTTCTGTTTCTATGTCACTGTCCCCCTGTTTCACTTAGGATGGTTTGTTGTGTGTCTTAACAGCTGATGAGAAATGACTCTTTTCTCTTTTTTTTCCTCTCCTTAAAATTGTCTTATTTTGTACATAAAATCTGCTGCAGTTTTTTAAAACTGTACTTACAAAGTAGGGCAAATAACATATTTACAGTGTAATCATCTAACCCGCAGACAGGTTGGTGTCTTACGCCATTCAGGTCTCCGACTCGTGGAGGAAGTGTGGTACCCAGAGCTGAGGAAATCATTCACTGTCTGCAGTGATCATAGTTGACTCTCCTTTCCGTTTTTATATCCACTCTTTTTTTCCATCTGTCTTTTTTTAATATGGACAGGATCTCTTAAAGTGTGGTGAACACAGGTAGTAATCCCTGGCATTTCTGTCTTCTTGAGCCTAACACTTATAATTTCTCCATTAATATGATGTTTGCTCTTTGTTTATTGTTCTGTTTTATTTTGTTGGTTAGACTTTATCTAATTATGAAATGTCCCATTTGACAAGTTTGTAGAGGTTTTTTTTTTGTTTTGTTTTGTTTTTGCAGTTTATGGCCAGGGCTGGGTTTGAACCTGCCACCTCCAACATATGGGGCCTTCGCCCTACTCGTTTGAGCCACAGGCACTGCCCCAGTTTGTAGAATTTTTTTGAATCATAAATAGAACTTAGCAGATGGTTCTTTTTCTTGCAGCTGTTGAGATGATCATGCTCGTTTCTTTCCCTGGCTCACCTGTGCAGTGAGTGGCAGGGTTTCTGGTGCTGAGTCTTCCTTGCACACCTTGGACAAACCCAACACAATCGTGGTGCTTTTCAAATCCACTGCTGAATTCTGACAACTGATCTTGCTCAGGACATGTGTATCTTTAGCCATAGATTCCTCGGGTCTCTGCTCGTTCTCGTACTGTCCTTGTCAGATGTTAATACCAAGGCCATATTAGCTTTATAAAATAAATTGAGCAGCTTTCCCCCTTTTCTCAATATACTAAATAACATAGAAAATAGGAAATACACGTTTCTTGAAAGTCTGGGTTAACTCACTTGTAAAATTATCTGGCCTCAGGCTCTTTTTAAAATGAGGAGAGGTGACCCATTAAGATGGTTTGGCTGTGAGGATACAGTGACCCACTGGCAGTGTGCAGGCCTTACCTGTGTCTGCTGTCTGTCACAGTGTGGCTCCGCAGCTTGGCTGTGTCCACCAGGACCAGCGGAGCTCTGCCATCCTGAGCGACGGCACCAGGGACGGAGACAGGAGGGCTGCATGCTCCGAGTCCAGGCCTCCATGGCACAGGTCAGGCCAGCAAGGCAGGGGAGAAAGGGGTCTACAGATGCCCCCCCAGAATACCGTTTCTTATATTCCACCTGAGATGGATCACACACCCATTGATGCCCCCCCAGAAGACCGTTTCTTATATTCCACCTGAGATGGATCACACACCCATTGATGGTCCAAAAATTGGCAAAAGGAAGGATTACTGTGTTACACCTCAGTCAGTCAAGATTGGTCCTCAGCTGAGCCCGTTTCTGCAGGAGCACAGTGTGGTTCTCCAGCCAGCCAGAGAGAGGCCCTGGTGCTGCCAGAGCAGGAGGTCAGTCCAAGCTCCTGTTTCTGAAGTATATCAATTTCGTCTAGATTTCCAGGTGTATTAATACTTGGAATACAACTTTCGACACTGTTTTATGATTTTAAATTTTATAATTATTTCCTTTTTTAAATTCTGTGTATTTTTTGCATTTTCCTCTTTGTCTTGATCAGTTTTGTCAGGCATGTCTCCTATGAGGAAGACTAATCTAGGCTCAGACCAAGTGTTGGTTTTGGTCTCTGCTTTGGCTTCTGTTTTCTTGACATTTCTGCCTTCATCTTTGCATTTGCCTTTTTGTTTCTTTAAATTTGTTGTTTTTCTCTTTTTCTAGTGTCTTGAGTTAAATATTTGGCTCACTTGTTTCTCGACAGCCCTGTTTTCTGCTGTGTTCAGGCCACCTGTGTCTCAGTCTGTCTCACCACTAACATGTGAGGCTTCGGCAGCACTCAGTTCTGGGTACACACCTCCGGATTTTCTTCTTGTTTTTTTCTTTAACCTAAGTTATTGAGTCATGTGTATTTTACCTTTCAGTCACAAGTTGATTAAAGTTCTTTCATTACTGCTATTGTTAAATATGTTTTTTATTTAGATTCATAGAAAATTTGCAAATATACTACAGAGTTCTGTATGTCCAGTCCCCTGATGGTAACATTTTATGTTATCGTGGCACTTCTTGCAGAATGAGAAACCAACATTGGTACATGACTGTTACTAACTAAACTCCAGACGCGGTTTGGATTTCAGTCTCCCCACCTCCTTTTACTGCTCTGGAACCCAGTGCAGGGTAATGCAGCCGTCCTCATTTCTCTGGCCTGTGACAGTTTCTTTCCTTTCCATTTTTACCGTTTGAGTAGTATTTTGAGGAGTACCGTTTGACTGTTTGAGTAGTATTTTGAGGAGTACCAGCCGGGCATTCGTAGTTTGGGCTCAGGATTGGGCTGGGGTCAGCTTGTGGGGAGAGTACCCCCGACAGGGCACGGCATCACCACCTTCATTGCTGCCGACTGCTTGGTTATGGGTGTGTGTCCACCACCTTTCCCCACTGGCCGGTTACAGATGTTCCCTTTCCAGACTGGTGTTTAGAAGTGAGACAGTAAGTCTGGCCCACGTTTGGGGAGCGGGGGGAGGGAATTAGCTCTACGTCCTGGGGGGCTAACATCTGCCTGCATTATCTTTGTCTTCTCCCGTCTTACCTGTGTGTCCCGTGATTCCTGTCAGCATAGACCTGGGCTCGGCTCAGCACTGCCACTCTCGTCCTTATGCCATTGGCCTCAGCTCTTCCAGGCTGGTTCTCGTCTTTTTCATCTTTGTGCACTTCCTTCCTGGACACTTACCCTGTACCATCACTGCCCCATACTCAGAATCAGCCACTTCTCCAAGGAGCCCTGGTTCTTTACATTAAAGAACAGGAATTTGGGCGTTGTGTGTGCAACCTTAAACCTTGTTGCATGTGGTCAGAAGACACGGAGTTGGGGGAAATCTGTCATAGTCATTTCTCTCGTCTCCTTCCAGTTCTTGGGCCTCTGTTACCTATAGATACACTCAAGTTGGGTTTGTATAGCGAGGAGTGGTAGGTACCTGATGCCCAGGCAGAGCTAGATTGTATTGTGGCACCCAGGGGGCTACCAGACCTCGGGGCACAGTTGTCAGCTGCTGTCCCTCCTCTCCTCTGCGTTCTCCTTCCTTCAGGGTTCCGTCTCATCCTGTGCTGGGCCAGCCTTCCCTCAGGGTCATTGCAGGTCACTCTTCAGGACATTCGCCTGCGTCATGACTTTGTTCTCATCAGGGTGATACACACGCAGTTTAAGAGTGCAGTGGTTCTGTGAGGATTGCGACAGCAGCATCATGGGCTGGACTAGTGATGAGTGATGACAGGGAGCTACCCAGGAATACGTCAGACAGCTGCAGGGGCTCTAAACATCACGGGAGGAAACCCCGGTGCAGGGTGGCACACTGCTCCGCTGGGAGCGCCCTTCATGCAGCTGTAACAAGAATGCCTGTTTCCTAGATGTCACACTCCCTTAATTTTCTTATTTTCTATGTCTTGGGGTGTTTTTATTTTTTATACGAGTATAGTCATGTGCCACTTAATGTTTTGGTCAACAGTGGACCACATATATGATAGTGGTCCCTTGAAGTTATAATGGAGGTGAAGAATTCCTTCCTTCCAATGACAGCATGATGACCCTGGCCCTGTGGAGGGCCGGGGTGCAGTGGCATCAGCCTAGCTCACAGCAGCCTCAAACTCCTGGGCTCAAGAGATCCTCTTGCCTCAGCCTCCGAGTAACTGGGACTACAGGCACCACCACAATAGCCAGTTACTTTTTCTACTTTTGGTAGAGACAGGGTCTCACTATGTTGCCTAAGCTGGTCTCGAATTCCTGGCTCAAGCAATCCTCTCACCTCGGCCTCCCAGAGTATTGGGCTTACAGGCATGAGCCCCTGTGCCCAGCTGTGTCATAGTTTTTAACAATAAGAGTATTTTTTCTTTCTTTTTTTTTTTATTAAATCATAACTGTGTACACTAATGCAATCATGGGGTACAATGTGCTGGTGTTATATACAATTTGAAATATTTTCATCAAACAGGTTAACATAGCCTTCACGGCATTTTCTTAGTTATTGTGTTAAGACTTTTGTATTCTACATTTAGTAAATTTCACATGTACCCTTGTAAGATGCACCGTAGGTGTGGTCCCACCAATTACCCTCCCCTTTCCCCTCATTCTTGGGCTATAATTGGGTTATAGCTTTCATATGAAAATGATAACTTGGTTTTATAGTAGGGCTAAGTACATTGGATACTTTTTCTTCCATTCCTGAGATACTTTGCTAAGAAGAATATGTTCCAGCTCCATCCATGTAAACATGAAAAAGGTAAAGTCTCCATCTTTTTTAAGGCTGCATAATATTCTATGGTGTACATATACCACAATTTATTAATCCATTCATGGGTTGATGGGCACTTGGGCTTCTTCTATGACTTAGCAATTATGAACTGGGCTGAAGTAAACATTCTGGTACAAATATCTTTGTTATAATGTGATTTTTGATCTTCTGGATATATACCTACTAGAGGAATTGTAGGATCTTCTACATATCCTCCAATAGACCAAATGGCAGGTCTATTTTTAGATCCCTAAGCGTTCTCCAAACATCTTTCCAAAAGGAATGTATTAGTTTGCATTCCCACCAGCAGTGTCGAAGTGTTCCCTTTCTCCACATCCACGCCAACATCTCTGGTCTTGGGATTTTGTGATATGGGCTAATCTTACTGGAGTTAGATGATATCTCAAAGTAGTTTTGATTTGCATTTCTCTGATGATTAAGGATGGTGAGCATTTTTTTCATATGTCTGTAGGCCATGCGCCTGTCTTCTTCAGAGAAGCTTCTCTTCAAGTCCCTTGCCCACCCTGAGATGGAATTACTTGTTCTTTTCTTGCTAATACGTTTGAGTTCTCTGTGGATTCTAGTTATTAAACCTTTATCGGAAACCTGCAAATATCTTCTCCCTTTCTGAGGGCTGTCTGCTTGCTTTACTTACTGTGTTCTTGACTGTGCAGAAGCTTTTTCGTTTGATCAGGTCCCAGTAGTGTATTTTTGAAGCTGCTTCAATTGCCTGAGGGGTCCTCCTCATAAAATATTCGCCCAGACCAATTTCTTCAAGTGTTTTCCCTGCACTTTCCTCTAGTATTTTTATAGTTTCATGTCTTAAGTTTAAATCTTTAATCCAATGAGAGTCTATCTTAGTTAATGGTGAAAGATGTGGGTGCACTTTCAGTCTTCTACAGGTTTCCAGCCAGTTTACCCAGCACCATTTGTTAAATAGGGAATCTTTTCCCCACTGAATGTTTTTAATTGGCTTGTCAAAGATCAAATAGTGGGTTCATCTCTTGGTTCTCTATTCTGTTCCAGACATCTACTTCTCTGTTTTTGTGCCAGTACCATGCTGTTTTGATCACTATTGATTTGTAGTATAGTCTGATGTCTGGTAATATGATTCCTCCTGCTTTGTTTTTATTTCTGAGTAATGTCATGGCTATTCAAGGTTTTTTTCTGATTCCATATAAAATGAAGCATTATTTGTTTTGAGATCTTTAAAGTATGACAATGGAGCTTTAATAGGGATTGCATTAAAATTGTATATTGCTTTGAGTAGTATGGACATTTTAACAATGTTGATTCTTCCCAGCCATGAGCAAGGTATTTTTTTCCATTTGTTAACATCTTCAGCTATTTCTTTTCCTAGAGTTTCATAGTTCTCTTTATAGAGATCTTTCACGTCCTTTGTTAGGTAAACTCCCACATATTTCATCTTCTTTGGCACTACTGTGAATGGAATAAGAGTCCTTGACTTTTTTTCAGCGTGATTATTGTTGTTATATGTAAAGGCTACCGATTTATGGATGTTGATTTTGTAACCTGAGACGCTGCTATATTCCTTGATCACTTCTAAGAGTTTTGTAGTAGAATACCTGGTGTTTTCGAGATATACAATCATATCATCTGCAAAGAGTGAAAGTTTGACTCTTCTGACCCTACATGGATACCCTTGATCACCTTTTCCTCCCTAATTGTGATGGCTAAGACTTCCATTACAATGTTAAAAAACAGTGGAGACAATGGGCAACCTTGCTTGGTTCCTGATCTGAGTAGAAGTGATTTCAATTTAACTTCATTCAATACAATATTGGCTGTGGGTTTGCTGTAGATGGCCTCTATCAGTTTAAGAAATGTCCCTTCTATACCCATTTTCTTAAGTGTTCAGATCATGAAAGGATGCTGGATATTATCAAAAGCTTTTTCTGCATCAATTAAGAGAATCATATGATCTTTGTTTTTTAATTTGTTTATGTGATTAATTATATTTATAGATTTACGTATATTGAACCAGCCTTGAGACCCTGGGATAAAACCGACTTGGTCGTGATGTATAATTTGTTTGATGTGTTGCTGGATTCTGTTTGTTGGGATCTTGTTGAATATTTTTGCATCTGTATTCATTAGTGATATTGGTCTATAATTTTCTTTTCTTGTTGGGTCTTTTCCTGGTTTGGGATCAAGGTGATCAATTAGTATTTTTGAAGTTAAAAAGATTTTTTTAATTAGGAAAAAGGTTACAGAAAAAGGACATAAAAAATATTTTGTATAGTGTATAATGCATAAGCTAACTATTGCCCTACATACCAAAAAGTTCTAAAAAATAAAAAGGTTTACAAAGTAAAAAAGTTACTTTAGGGCAATGCCTGTGGCTCATTGGGTAGGGTGCTGACCCCAATATATGGAGGGTAGCAAGTTTGAACCTGGACACAGCCAAACTCAGCAAAAAAAATAGGCAGGCATTCTTGCTGGTGCCTGTAGTCTCAGCTACTCGGGAGGCTGAGGCAAGAGAATCGCTTAAGCCCAGGAGTTGGAAGTTGCTATGAGCTGTGATGCCAGGACACTCTACCAAGGGTGATAAAGTGAGACTCTCTCTAAAAAAAAAAGGAGGGGTGGGGGTGGGGTCTTGATGTGTGTCACACCTTTTGGGGGCAAGACACAATTGTAAGAGGGACTTTACCTAACAAATGCAATCGCTGCAATCTGGTTTCTTATATCCTCAATGAATCCCCAACAATAAATTAAAAAAAAAAAAAAAAAAGTTACTTGAAGGTTAACTTTTTATTGAAGAAAGAAAATACTGTTCTAATAAATTTAGTGTGGCCAGAGTGTCCGGTGTTTATAAGGTCTGCACAGGCAAACCTCACACGCACTCACCACTCCCTCACTGACCCCCAGAGCTACTCCAGTCCCACAGGCTCTGTTCACAGTGAGTGCCTTGCACAGTTGTGCCATTGTTGGTCTTTATATTATGTGTTTACTGCCCCCTGCCTGTGTTTGGATGCACAGGTTCCACCGTGCGGTGATGTCCTGTAGCACGAGTGTGGTCCGGAGCTCACAGGCCCCATGCAGTTCTGTGCTCTGACTCATTCCCCCAACAACAGAATCAGTCACCCCACAAGCACGTCTGAGAACACGTACCCCACAAAGTGATCACGGCTGGATCTCAACCTTTTCTCCCAGCCTTTCAGTTGACATTCATGTTTCCACTATAAAATTCCTGTCTTTCTCCTACACCACTTTATGTAGGGGACTCCTGTACCTGTGATTTTGGTATCTGAGAGGTTAGAGGGATCCTGGAACTCACTCCGGGTAGATACCACAGGGGTGACTGGTGAAGTAAAGTGGGTGGCATGAAATGCACTGCTGTAACATCTGTCTGCAGTGAAGCTGTGAATCACAGATGGGTGTCATGCTCTGAAACACCCTCTGACTCGCGTTCTGGTTATCTCCCTTTCAGCACAGAAGTTGGGCCTCTTTGAGCCTCCCCCATTGCCACTGTCATCTGATGAGTGGGAGAAGGTGAAGCAGAGGTCCGTCCTGCAAGGGGACTCCACGCAGCCCTGCCCGATATGTAAAGAAGAGTTTTGCCTCCATCCCCAGGTGCTGAACATGGGGCTGTTCTCAGTGCCTAGACGTGGGTTGGGCTCATGGCCAGGCCTCTGTGTTGCCGTTTATCCCCTCTGTGAGCACAAGTATCCTCCTCAGATACTTGTATTTTCTTTCCATTCATTAAAGTGTGTGTGTGAGGAAGAGCTGAACAGTTTTATTTACTGAGTGACAGTAATTCTCAATATCAGGTTTATACAAAAGGAACGCTTCTGTTCCATCAGCCTCGTGCAGCCAGAAGGCACGATGGCAGGGTGTGGAGAACCATTGGTGTCCCAGGGCAGAAAGGACGAAAGCAAAAGGAGTTTTTAAGTTTTGTGAATTAAATCATAAAGGAAAATTAAACAAATAATAGCAACAACAACTAAAAACATATTTTAGTATCTCCAAAGAATTCGTAGGAGAATCTTTAAGAAAAGTAAAATATTTTAATCTTTACTTATGAAACTACCATAATAAGATTGATATTACCCTGGGTTTACAGATGGTATATAACTTGTAGCATAGGTTTTTCCTACACATATTTTTTTTTTCTTTTGCAGTTTTTGGCCAGGGCTGGGTTTGAACCCACCACCTCCGGCATATGGGGCCAGTGCCCTACTCCTTTGAGCCACAGGTGCCACCCTTTCCTACACATATTTTGTCTGCCTAACTAAACTGTTACGTCCTGGAAGTTGGGGATACTTACATTCTCAGAACTGTGTGTGTGCGATAATGGCTGCCCTTCAGTGATTTCCCACAGCGTGTAGCTGGCACTGGCCTTCAGAGATTTGCTGAGAAAACAGGGATGTACTTGAACAACCCTGAACTCAAAGCACAGGAACCTGGCATCCTTCTCACCCTGACACATTGACTTTCAAACTCAATTTCAGTATGTTTCATCACTGACAAGTTCACAACAGTTAAATTTTTGTTCTTTGTAGTTTGAATTCACAAATTACTTTAATCATATTTATTATATTCCAGTTCTCTCTGAGGACCTATCTTACATATGTGAAAGTTGGGTATTTTGGAAATATTTTAGCATTTAAACCACAGAATTACCTTTTAGGATAATTTAGTACTTTGGTGTAGCAGAAGTGTAAATAGAGCTTCAAGCAATACTTCTGGCCTCAACAACCTGTTTCTGGAGACTTGAACAGAAACATCTGCAAAGATGACAGATGTATGGCTAACAAACACATGAAAAAATGCTCATAATTTTTAATCATCAGAGAAATGCAAATCAAAACCATTCTGAGACATCACCTAACTCTAGTAAGATTAGCCCACATCACAAAGTCCCAAAACTGCAGGTGCTGGTGTAGATGTGAAGAGAAGGGAATACTCTCTGGTGGGACTGCAAACTAATACAGCCTTTCTGGAAAGAATTACGGAGAATCCTCAAAGACCTCAAAGTAGACCTTCCATTAGATCCCCCAGTCCCATTACTAGGTTATCTACTGAGAAGAACAAAAACCATTTTACCACAAAAACATTTGTACTAGAATGTTTATTATGGCTCAGTTCATAATTGCCAAGTTGTGGAAGCATTCCAAATGGCTTAACAAATTATGGATGTATGTATACTGTGGAGTACTATTCAGCCATTAAAAAAGATGGAGACTTTACATCTTTTAAATTTACCTGGCAGACAGCCCTCAGAATGGGAGAAAATATTTGCAGGTTATACCTTCGATAAGGGTCTAATAACCAGAATCCACAGAGAACTCAAATTTATTAGCAAGAAAAGAACATGTGACCCCATTTCAGGGTGGGCAAGGGACTTAAAGAGAAACTTCTCTAAAGAAGACATGCAAAATCTACAAACACATGGAAAAAAGCTCATCATCCTTAATCATCAGAGAAATGCAAATCAAAACTACTTTGAGATATCACCTAACCCCAGTAAGAGTAGCCCACATAACAAAATGCGCTACTTTCAAAAAACATCGGACATTTATGGTGTTTGTGGATAAAGCCTTAAGTAATAAAAAAATTTTAAAAACATATAAAAGAGATAACTAGAACCAGG
>CAUYPK010128376.1:0-32755 GCA_963574355.1 Loris lydekkerianus
TAATACATGCCATAATCAAAATAAAAAACAAAGACTGAATGATTCTCTCAATTAATGAAGAAAAAGTTTTTGATAATATCTAGCATCCTTTCTTGATCAGAACACTTATGAAAATAGGTATAGAAGGAACATTTCTTAAACTGATAGAGGCCATCTACAGCAAACCCATAGCCAATATCATATTGAACGGAGCAAAATTAAAACCATTTCCACTCAGATCAGGAACCAGGCAAGGTTGCCCATTGTCTCCACTGCTTTTAAACATTGTAATGGAAGTCTTAGCCATTGCAATAAGACAAGAGAAGGCAATCAAGGATATCCAAATAGGATCAGAGGAATTCAAACTGTCACTCTTCGGAGATGATATGACAATATATCTGGAAAACCCCAGGGACTCAACTACAAAACTCCTAGAATTGGTCAAGGAATATAGCAGCATCTCAGGATACAAAATCAATACTCACAAATCTGTAGCCTTTATATATACCAACAATAGTCAATGTGAAAAAACAATCATGGATTCTATTCCCTTTACAATAGTGCCAAAGAAAATGAAATATCTGAGAGTGTACCTAACAAAGGATGTGAAAGATCTCTATAAAGAAAACTATGAAACTCTGAGAAAAGAAATAGCTGAAGATGTTAACAAATAGAAAAATATACCATGCTCATGGCTGGGAAGAATCAACATTGTTAAAATGTCTACTACTACCCAATGCAATCTACAGATTTAATGCAATCCCTATTAAAGCACCTCTGTCATACTTTAAAGATCTGGAAAAATTAGTACTTCATTTTATATGGAACCAGGCAAAAAAAAAAAACAAAAAAAAAAACTCAAAAAGCCAAGTAATTACTCAGAAATAAAAACAAATCAGGAGGAATCATGCTACCAGACTTTAGACTATACTATAAATGGATAGTGATCGAAATAGCATGGTACTGGCACAAAAATAGAGAGGCAGACATATGGAACAAAATTGAAAACCAAGAGATGAACCCAGACACTTATTGTCATTTGATCTTTGATGAGCCTATCTAAAATATAAATTAGGTGAAAAATTCCCTATTTAACACATGGTGCTGGGTGAATTGGCTGGCAACTTGTAAAAGACTGAAACTGGACCCACACCTTTCTCCTCTAACAAAAATTGACACTCCATGGTTAAAGGACTTAAACTTAAGACATGAAACTATAAGAATTCTTGGAGAGAGATTAGGGGAAACACTTGAAAAAACTGGCCTGGGAGAATACTTTATGAGGAGGCCCCCCCACCCCCACCCCAGGAAATTGAAGCAAAATTGAAAATACATTACTAGGATCTGATCAAACTAAAAAGCTTCTGCACTGTGAAGAATAGAGTAAGTAAAGCAAGTAGACAGCCCTCAGAATGGGAGAGAATTTTTGCAGGTTATATTTCCGACCAAGGTCTAACAACCAGAATCCACAGAGAACTCAAACTTATCAATAAGAAAAGAACAAGTGATCCCATTTCATTGTGGGCAAGAGACATGAATGGAATTTTCTCTGAAGAAGACAGGCACAGTCTACAGACACATGAAAAAATGTTCATGATCTTTAATCATCAGAGAAATGCAAACCAAAACCACTTTGAGATATCATCTAACTCCAGTAAGATTAGCCCATATCACAAAATCCCAAAACTATGGATGTTGGCATAGATGTGGAGAAAAGGGAACACTTCTGCACTGCTGGTAGGAATGCAAGCTAGTACGTTCCTTTTAGAAAGAAGTTTGGAGAACACTCAGGGATCTAAATGTATACCCGCTGTTTGATCCTGCAATCCCTCTACTAGGTGTATATCCAAATCACTGGGCAACAAAGATATTTTCACCAGATTTTTCATTGCAGCTCAATTCATAATTGCCAAGTCATGGAAGAAGCCCAAGTGCCCATCGACCCATAAATGGGTTAATAAATTATGGTATATGTATATCATGGAATACTATGCAGCATTAAAAAAAGCTGGAGACTTTACCTCTTTTATGTTTTCATGGATGGAGCTGGAAAATATTCTTCTTAGTAAAGTATCTCAGGAATGGAAAAAAAATCCAATGTACTCAGTACTACTATGAAACCAATTCATAATCACTCACACTTTCATAAGAGAGATGAATCATAACTATAGCTCAGGATGAAGGAGGCAAGGGGAACGCTATGGAAAGGGAGGGTGGTGGTTCAATAGAGAGAGGGTTAATGGTGGGACCACACATATAGAGCATGTTGCAAGGGTATGAGTCAAAGCTATCAAGTGTAGAACACAAATGTCTTAACACTGTGATTAAGTAAATGAGGTGAAAGCTATGTTAATTAGTAGAACGTAAGCACTCCAATTTGTACAATCAACACATTGACTCCCACAAAGGCATAAATGTATTCATGATCTATGTATATATGACTTAATAAAAAAAATTTTTTAAAAGAATGTTTTTTTCCCTTTCTATCTTCATTTTATAGGTTTCTATTAATATGTCTTCAAGTTCACCAATGCTTCTAAAAGGCTTATTCTGCTGTTAATCCTATCTGCATACAGTATGACTTCCACAGTTGACCACCTCCTTGACCCATTTTTCATAGACTGAACATGCACCACATGTACATATCAGTACAGTACTAGTTTCTTATGTTGACCTCCTGTGTAGGTTGACCAGTTGTTTACAGTCCCTTGAGTGATCTTACAGAATACTGTATTTTCCATCTCATACATTGTAGTGTTTCTCTTTAGTAGTTTAATCAGAGTCTTTTATATCTTCCACATGTTTTTGCTGAATTTTTTCAACTTACAAACTATATACAAAACTGAATGTTCTTATCTGCTATTTATAACTTCTGTGATGACTTGGGTGGGTTTCAACGAATTTTTTTAATGGTGGGTCATATTTTCCCACATCCTCACATGCCTGGTTAATCTCACTTGAATGCCAGGCAGTATAAGTTTCATTCTAATGAGTGCTTGATATTTTTGTACTCCCATAAATATCCTTAAGCATTGTTCTGTGATGTAGTTATCTGAAAACAGTTCAGCCCATTTGGATCCTGCTTTTTGGTCTTATTTGGTGGTACCAGAGCTATGCTCAGTCCAAAGATCCTTGTATTTCCCACTGCTGAGGTAAGACTCTTTAGTGTACTCTGCCAATGCCCTGTGAATCAAGTGGGTTTTTCAATCTGGCCAGTGGGAACACACACCTTTCCCAGTTCTATATGTATGCTGGATGAATCTACCTCTGATCCTTGAAGCTAGATCTTTTCCTGGCTTTGGGTAATTTTTTTGTACACATGCAATGACCAATAATCAGCTAAATAATTACAGGGGACTATGCAGATTTCTGGAATTTTCCTTGTGAGCTGCTCTTCCCTCTATAGCATCCTGTCCTATAAACTCTAGCTCCTTTGGTCTCCCCATATTCTTGGTTGCATCTCTTAAACTCAGGGAGTCCAACAGTTTGTCTGGTCCTACAGCACAGTCTAGAATCTCTCTCCAAGCAGTAAGCTGGGGCCACCACAGGGCTCGACTCATTAATAACCCTGTCCCTCAGAGATCACTATTCTTCACTGTCTGATATTAAGTGTCTCAAAAGCTGGTTTTTAATATAGTAAAACCAGCTGTAAGTTGGTTTACTTACAGTAAAATATCTGTAAGTTGACACCCAAGGCACTGTAACAAAGGCCAACACACAGAGGTAGTCAACGTAAGGAACTAGGCCAACTGTACTGATATGTACATGTGGTGCATGTCCAGTCTATGAAAATTAGGTCAACTTAAGGAGGTAGTCAGTGTAGGGAGGTGGTCAGCTATGGAGGTTCTATTGTATATTCTTCTGGCTTTTTGATTATTTCAGGAGAGTAAATTCCATTTGGACTACAAGCAAAATCCCTGCCCAATATCTCTTTAAATAAGTACTTTCAGTGCATACAGCCTCTAGAGTCAGATGTATTGCTTATAAATAAGAACCTATACCACAAGGCTTGTTTGAATCCATCAATTCCTCCATTTTTTTTCTGTTTCAAAGGCTCCCCGTCTTCCCTTCTGAGCTGCCCATTAAGAATCTGCTATGTCAGATGCCTGCATCTCTCAGGTAGTTTACAGAGTGTGAATAAATGACTTTCTCTCTCTTTCCTCCCTCTAACTCTCCCTTCAGCTCACTAACCGTGCCTCACCTTCAAGGCTCTGTTTAAATGCTAGCTCACTACAGACCACCTTCCCTTGGCTCTTAGATTGGATTGAACCTCCCCTGCCAAATATTCCCACTGCTTTCTCCACCTTATCATTTTTATTCCTTTCACTCTACCTTAAATACTTATTTCTTAAAATCTGTATTCTCCATTCATTGTAAGCTCCAGGAGGGCAGGACTCTGTACTGTCCTTTGCTTTATCTTTATCCTCTTTGCAGTGACAGGCCATTGTCAGTATTTAG
Source organism: Loris lydekkerianus (assembly GCA_963574355.1). Classification (NCBI taxonomy): domain Eukaryota; kingdom Metazoa; phylum Chordata; class Mammalia; order Primates; family Lorisidae; genus Loris; species Loris lydekkerianus. Next base: position 4,438 of record CAUYPK010128376.1, read on the forward strand.
TAAACATTTGTTGAATGAATGAATAAACCAATAAATCAATGAATGCACTTATAAGATGATAAACTGGAGTCTTCTGGATTGATTGATGGATCAAATGGCTCTTGGAAAATGTTTTCATCTTAGGAATCTCAAAATGCAAAAGCATTATCGACTCAAGTTAAAAGGAAGTTGTAATTCCTGGAGCAGGAAGAAGAGAGCGATTTACTCACTGAGAATGAGCTTCTAAGACCATCACCCACAGGAAGTAAGGCTTGTTTCTCTAGACAGAAAAAGGACACAATGTCCTAACAAGTCAAACCTGGAAGGAAGCTTTAGAAATCAGTGAGTTCGCCCTTTCTTCTACAAAGGTGGAGCAGGGATGAGACCTGGTGAGGTCTGAGGTCACTGGGCTGTTTAGAGGCAGAACCTGGGCTAGAAACTAAATCTTATGATTCTCCACCCACCTCCCAGATTCCACAGAGTCCCCCTACACGAATTTGAAATGTAGCATAGGGAAGTGAAGCTCCACAGATAACTTCTGGCTATAATGAGGTCACTGATTTGCTGGACTTACTTTTCTGCAAAAGAGGGAAAAAGTAGCAAGTCACACCTTCCATACATTAGCAATAGTAATGACCACAAGCAGGTAGTTTTATATACACCCATTTGAGTGTACTGACTAAAGCCTATCTATTCTAAAAGTTGCACTGAGCTGTATGATATGTACCCTGGGATTGCTTTTGCCAGTCAACTATTCTGCAGCTAAAATGTTACTGGTCCCTTTTAACAATAGCCTAAGAATCTGTTCCTTTTCAATGTAAGCTGTTCCTGTTTCAATGGGACTTAATGAGCTGATTAAAGATAGAGGCTCACCTTTTGCTTTTTTCCATGCCTCCATCTTCTAGAACATCTTTTTCTGTTCCTCCAATTTTTAGTGAATGTGTTATCCAGTCCAATAAAGGTATTTACAAATCAAGAAGAAGATCAGCTCATTTCCTCTCTATGCTGCTAGCCTCTGAGCACAGTGAGACTTGAGAGACTTCCTGCTGGGAGGATGCCTGTGGTGCAGCCACCCGCTGCCTGTGAACTTGCTCCCAGCCAATGAGTGTTGAGAAGGGCAGATGTTGGTCCATCTTCTATCTCATCACCAGTAAAACTCTAAGCCTAAAGAAGCTACATGGACAGGAGTTGCCATCTTGTCAACCATGCACAAATGACATCAGCAAAGGTTGAAATGAATATAGTCTCTGACCCTTCTATGTAAATCTCAGGTGAGCTAAATCTCTCTTGTAGTGGTTCTGTCCATTGTCATCCTATCATATGAGAGATGCTTTCGGTTTTTACAGCATGTTCAGATTTGTGAGGGAAACACAAAAAAGAGTAAAGGAGGAAAGGCACATCCTTCTTCCCAGGCTTCAGTGGAGTCAACCCAAAGAATCAATGAGAGGACAGATGTTGGGGACAGATGCCTGAATATCCACTCAATAGTCAGGCTTAATGAACTAACACAGGAAGAGCAATTAGAGAATTCATTAATTATACTCTAGGTTCACTTCCATTGTTAACTCTAATCCTTTATTTGGGCTAATGACTTCAGCTTTTCTTATAATAATTCATGCCTATCAGTGAATGATATCATCTTCAAATTTCCATAACTATATAAAATTCAAACTATATATGTAATTCTATTTCTAAGAGGGACCTAAAGTAGCTTCTAAAGGTGCATAAAATACTTTAGGATAACATAAATTAGGAAAAAAAGAAAAGTAAGAACATAATGTGGGGCAAGGAATAAGACTAATAAAAATACGAAACACAAAGTCTCATACACTTGTTTCGGGTCCTGTTTTTATGCACAGGAATAGCACAGATAGCTCAGCCAAGATTTCCACCTATTAGTAAGGCCCAGGCATTTGTTTAGTCTTACAATAAAACATCCATCACTGTGGAACCACTACAGTTTGCTGATTATTTAGCTCTGTTATTATTCTTGCATAATATTCTATCCTGTATTCCTTAACAGTCTGTTACAAAAACCAAACTAGAAATTCCTTTAGTGAATAAAGCATAATGAAAAATGCATTTTTATTCATTTTATGTTGAAGGGCCAGCTTCTGAGAGAAGGGTAATGGCTGAACTGTCAGGTGAGTGGTCCTGCTCTTGAGCTAATACACATGCCTCATCTACATACTCTGTTTCCCGCTCCCTTGAGCAAGCCGTACTCTGACACAAGAGCCTCCTTGCTAGGCACGGAAACTGTTTCAAGATGTTTTGAGCCAAGAAATGGCCACCTGCATGCATTCTGGTTAAGACTTTGTTATCCTCCCACTCAAGTCTTCCTGAGGAAAGTTCAAAAGGTGTTCATCTGAATCATTCATGCTTTTGTTATCCTTGACCTAAAGCAATTTGGTAGATTTTTTTTTTATGGGGAGAGGGAGAAGTAGAACTTTTATTTTAAAAAGACTTTTTTAATTTATATGCTCTAATATTTCAGTAATGTATAGTTTTTTATTATATTGTAAAGCAGTACTTTATATTATGCATAAGCTAAGTACTAACACGAAGTATTGTAAAACAGATAACATTTATGAAAAAAATCTACTGTTATCTTGATCAAAAAAGAGACCTATATATGAAAATGTGATTTCACATAAATGCATAATTTTATCTTGTGCATGTACACAATTTTGTTTGCTTATATAAACTAAAGTAACCCATAATACACATAATACATCTCAATTCATTTCTAACCTATTTTCAAATGTGTACACCTGAAAACAAATACAGTAGCAGAATTGTATTTGGATTTATTAGAATGGAAATGTTTTTGTGTGATTTCAGGACCATGAGAAGAGGTACCCTCATGTGCTCAGGGAAAGATGTGCAAATCAGCATCAACACGGATCTGCTGCAGAAAAAATATACATACATATAGTGTGGTTTATTTCACCTTTGCAAGCTGGGAGCCATTAAGTAATGTCTCCCTCCACTTCCCCCACCCCCTTCAGTAAAACACATCCTGAACATTGGGTCCATGTTTCAAGAAGAATGTGCCCCACTGCCCCTTGGAAACTCCATTTCATTTACTTGGTTCAGTTAGTTAATGACGGTCCATTTTGACTCAAACATCCAATTCCCTTTCATCAATCATGTCTTTCTGGACTGTCAGTTTCAGAGCCATGATTACAAAGCCTTTCCACGTAGATATCCACAGAGAAAGACCCAGTTCCCAATGGAGGATCTCCTAAGAATTCGTTCTTCTGCTTCTTTCCAAATGAAAGAAGGAGAAAACCCCACTGGAAAATGGATGTTGGCGATCGAGTGTTAATCTAGAAAGTCTTATTTGGTGCTGGCAAGGGCATTGTAATAAGATGGTTCCTTATACCATGCAAACCTGGAGACTACAAAATACTGTCAACCATGAAAATAAGATTTAATTTGGAATCATAACACACAGGGTTTTTTGCACTTTAAATTCTTCTTGTTCAATCACATTTGTTATAAATATTCCATAGAAATGCAGTTTTCCAGAACTGAAATGGTCTTTAATGAAGCAAGCCATGTGTGGCTTTTCAGTTAACCATTTTCATGCTTGGTTAACTGTCGGGGCGTTTGTGTTCCTTTCCCAAAAAATATTCTTTGTGATTCTGCGTAGGTCTCTGAAAAGCAACTTATTCTCTGGAAACTCAAGAAATCACCTACACACCATAATTCTGTGACATCAAACGCAAGCAGCATTTCAGATGTGCTTTAAGGCAGTGGCAGCCCTTCTGCTTGTACCTGGCCAACCAGGCACTTGTCGTTTCACTTAATTCAGCCAGGTGTGAGCACTTCCCTGGAGGCTGGAAGGCCTGAATTCTACTCCAGCTCTCCCATTTGCTATTTAACTTGCTGTTTAACCCTGGGAAAGTTACCTTCCCCCATGAGGCTTAAGATATCTGATCTTTAAAATATGGAAGTCAGGCTCCATGAAGGGACTGCTGTATGCTTCAGTAAATAAAGTTTTATTGAAACATAACCACACCCATCAGTTTGCTCTTGTCTGTGGCTACAAGGGCAGAGTTGAATACTTGTTGCATTGACCATTGAGCCCACAAATCCTAAACGATTTACTATCTTTCCATTTATAGAATACATTTGCCAGTCCTGGACTAGATGATTTTTTAAGTTCTTTCTAATTTGAGAATTGTTTATACGTTTTATAAAATGCCTAATGTCTGTATATCAATCCTTTCATACTTTCTCCTTACTAAGGCCCTCCTATGACACACACATCAAGAGACATGTGTGATACATTAACCAAACTTTGTAATAATTTTTCTTTTTTTCTAAAATGGGATTTAAATGATATTAACAGCTCTTAGAAATAACCAAGGGAACATTTTGGGGCAAATGTCTTATGATTTGATTATAATAGGTAAACAGAGTATATCTTTTTTCTACTAAGAATGTTTAAGAAGTAAAAAAAAAAAAAATTTTTTTTTAAAGAAAAAGAAAAACCCGTATGGCACTGGAGACTTATTGCATTAAGACATCATCTTAACAGATTGTTTAGTTTTGGTAATATAATTTGACATCTAAACATAAGCTGAGAGGGATCTCCCTCAAAACCTTTGATAATATGATTCATTGTCAAATGTTTGTTTTGCCTATCTGGCACTCATTAATTAATTCTTTTTAATATAGCTTGGATTTACTGATTTTGAAAAAGAGAATTATTCTTATTGATGTTGCTAAAATATCCAGGTGGCTTGAATTTCACCAACTAGATAGTTTAATCTAGCACATTTGTGTAGCCCTAATCAAATCTTTACTAACAGATGTGAGAAGCCCAGCACTGGAGCTAATGTCTGTATCTCAATGATAATTAAATTAGCCCAATAAGGAAAATAAGTGAACAATAATGACCAAAATTTTCTCTTCAACTTGTGTTAGAATCTCAAAAGCATTTTTCTTTCTTTATGGAGACTTTCAGTATAAAACATAAGTAGAGAGCTTTAAATTAAAAAGTATGTATTTACTTTTTTAAGGACTGGCCATGTACTAAATTGCTTATAATCAAGTAGCAAAGAAGCAAAACCTATAATGAAGCCAAAATTCAAATTTAAGTTTTCTTCACAAATTCATTAAAAAGATTGAGTAATCTTTTCTTTTGGCTAACAGTATAAAGATTTTATAGTATTTTCTCATGGATAGGAAATGCCTTTCTTAGGTTGAATGATTATTTCCACATATAATTAGTTCCTGCTTCAGACGGTGCTGTACTAATGTCATGGCTCAATGAATCAGCTTTATAATTCATTAATCACAGCTCTTATTGAGATTTTGGCTTCAGTTGACAGTGCCCACCCCAGGCCAAATAACTTCTCATTTAAAGGCAATTTGTACAAATAAAGAAGGTGAGAATTTTTACATCCACCAAAGGTTTGAAGAGTTTTTAAAAAGACCAAGGTAAGGCATTTATGAAAGGCAGGTTCATGGAAGCAAGGTGGCAAACTGATGAGGCTGCTGCCTCTCCAAGGGGGGGGCCTGGTCCTGCCACCATGGGGGAGGCCCTGTTGCAGCTGCAGAGCAGAGCACATGTGAAGGCGTTTCCGTGTGAACATGGAGACAATGCTGCCTCTATTCCGGTGACGCCGTGCCCTGACCTTGCTGGAGGCGAAGTGGTGTCAGCTGCGCTTGCAGGACGGTCAGCGGCAGCAGAAAAGAGGTTGGTGTGGCCTGTCCAGGACTGAGCCCCTTTCACCCTGCCCGTGTGAGTACAGGGGTGCCACCTGTATTTGTGTATTCTGCTGTGTTTATTTATTTGCCTGGCTAATCAGCTGAGGGTCACATTCCCAAGCTACATGTGTTCCCTTATGAAAGAAGAAATGAAAAAAAAAGAAAGAGAGAAAGGAGGGAGAAAAGGGAGGGAGGACAGAAGGAAGGAAGGGAGGAAGGAAGGAAATAAGGGAGGGAGGGAGGGAAGGAGGAAGGAGTGAAAAAGAGAGAAGGAGAAAGAAAAAGAAAGCAAGGAAGAAAAGAAAGAGAAGAGAACAAGAGGAAAAAAAGAAGAGAGAAAGAAAGAAAGAAAGAAAGAAAGAAAGAAAGAAAGAAAGAAAGAAAGAAAGAAAGAAAGAAAGAAAGAAAGAAAGAAAACAAGCCTTCTAATTTTCCTCAGTTTTTCCAATAAATTTTCTTATTTCAAGATCTCTTAGACCAGGATTAGAAATATGATTTGGCAGAAAGTTCATGAGTGTAGAGTTTTATTGCATTGTAAATAAACCATCCATTGCAATGTACAAGTAAAATAGCCCCTGTTCCTGTTCTGTGCTCTTAGTTTAATATATTGTCTTCATTTTAAAAGTTCCAAGATAATACTGTGATTATTTTTCTTTCATGCAAAGGCCTAGGATTTAGCTTGATTAGAAAAGCTGTGGAAAATGAATGTGCTAATTACTTTAAATCGAATTAAAAATAAACCTTATCCTATTTAATGCAAAACAAAGTGTATTTGCCTGTGAGTTCATTCAGACAATGAAATTGATGATGTCTATAAGTGATCAGGCACCTAAAGAGCCAGCCTCTGTCCTAATGCTCGATCCATCTCCTGTAATTCACATAATGAAGGTATGGGCAGAGCTCAAGTGACCAGAGGAGGAAATCAAAGCTGCCACCCAGACAGAGTGCTGCTGGGAGGATTTCTCCAGGTTCTTGGGAACCCACATCTGCAAAGCTCGACCACTCAGACAAGTTCACAATTTTAGCATGAATCATACTTTTTTGAGACATGATTATGTGACTCATAGTGAGTCACTAAGAGGTGTGTTAACAGATCTGTATACAAATTTAAATGCAAGTATTTTTTCAATCTGAACAATTTGTTATAACTAATTTATTTAAAATATTCATACTATTATGTGGGAATAGGAGTCTCTCTGGCTTACAGAATTACCAATATATATGGAAGAGTAAGGCATTCAGAAGATGACATCAAGGATCAAAGGTATTGCAAATCACATCAGTGGGACAATTACAGAAAACCGAAGAAGGTCTATAAATGACAGTGCTATATCGATGCTGAGTTCCTGATTTTGATCATTGCACTGTGGCTGTGTAAGAAAACTCCCTTATATGGGGAAAATAAACACTGAAATACTTAGGGACAAACAGACATTATGCTTACAACTTGCTCTCAGATGGTTTAAGAAAAAAATAAAGGTATCTATTATATATCCATCTACTGAGAGTGATGGAGCAATCAAATGTGAACATTTTGGCAATCTGGATGAAGAGTATATGGAAATTCTTGTCCTAGTTTTGCAACTTTTCCATATACCTGAGATTATTTAAAAATTAAAAATATAATTAAAAAAGTTCTATACTGGATTGCCAATTCCCAAAGGCATAATCCCAGAGGTATCAGGAAGATGCCAGGGTCTTCTGGTCATAGCAGGGAATGTTTCATTCCACATGGTTGGAGCTTGGTTTCCAGAAGCCCAAATGATCATAGAATCCTGATGGCTAAAATATGATTCATTTCCCAGCAGTTTATTTGACTGGCCAATGGAAAATATCTGTTTCGCTAAACAATGCTACCAACATAAAAAAGCACACTACTTTCAAGTTAGATGCTCCACGTATAATAATATGGATCAATATTAATGTTATTTTCCTTATAGATAAAGATTTTTGTGTGCTGAATTTTCACTTATCAATACCAGATATTAAAATCTTCCAATAAATGTAGAGGATGCACAAACATCATGGTGAAGATTGAGAAGTACTTTCATAAAAGCATATTTTCCACTCAAGGGGAGGTAACAGAATCCCAGAAAAATATCGTCAGAACTAAACTAAGATTATAGAAGAACCATAAAATTCAAAAACAAGAGAGAATATGAGTGTGGGGATAAGTAATAGTCAACCTATATTTTAATTCTTAATGTATTGAATGCTTAATGCTTTTTGAGGTCACCTTCTATGTTTGATATAGGATTTTCACTAGCAACAATAAATAAAAAAATAAATAAACACATGGGGGTTTAAATGTCAAATGTTTCTCCCTGGACGTTTAAATGTCAAATGTTTCTCACTTGGACGTTATTGAGCACTTGACATTTAAGGATGAGGAAAAGCCCTGAGACCTGGTCAGTGGACCCAGAGCCAGTTCCTGCACTGGTTGGGCACCATGTGCAGAGTGGCCAAAAAGCAGCCCTTCTCCTGTCCTCAGTTTCCCCATATATATAATGAGAAGATTGGTGTACTTTTACGACAACTTGAGGCTGTCTGATTCTCGAACCAAAAACATTATATGTCTCTTATCAGAGAGAGGGTATAAAGCCCAAGGAGAGCATTTGGATTATGTTGGGAAGGCTTTTTTTTTTTTTTTTTTTTTTGCCTTTTAATGTTGCTCAAAAGCATCAAGCTACCAGCTAGAACACAGTTTTGGATTACCTGGACAGAATTGTTCATGAGAATTTTCTTTTCAATAAAAGAAATTGAGATACAAGCAAATTTTATGTGTATCTTCTTTCTTGGTTGGGTTTTAAATTAACTAACAAACAACTTGGTTATCTACCTTAAAAAGCAATATTTTGTACTGGAAACTAACATTATTAGGGAGTTCAGGGGTTCCATCTCTTCCTTTCCTCCAGAGAAGAACTTGACTCAATCTAGTGAAGTTACCCAAATGTCAATCTTTCACATGCCACTTTCAATATTTTTCCACCTGTACTTTTATTGACTTAACTGTTTTTTTTTTCACACTGAATCATTTTTTTAAACCTTATGTGCCTACCCCAACCTCAAGGGTAGTGTTGGTGTAATATGTATATTTCAGGATAATGTGCCCTGAGGGTTAATAGTGGGAATGAATATTTATAGTTTCCTAAGTGCATCCACATATATTAGTTCATTAAATCCTTACAACTCCCAGTTTTACAGATGAGAAAATGGAGACTTTAAGGAGTTAAATGATTTGTTCTAATTGTGCAGTTAATTAGTAATTGACTAGAATTCAAGTTCAAACCTTCTAGCTCCATATCCCACATTCTCCTTGCTACACCAATACCATGATAGATTCTAAGTCTTATGTTTCTTTTCCCTTCCTGAAAGCACTTTCCATTTGGCTGTGACCTCTTATCCAGGATTAAATATTATATGTTTATCGAATATTATCTTGTAAATTATTCTTTATACTCTATGCAAAGTAGTACATATCACATCATGTATATTAATTATTTGATTTTTTTTTAAGGATAGAAAGTTCAGACATCCTGGTTTGATTTTTGCTTCTCAAGACTCAAGAACAGAAGAGCTGCTCTTTAACTCCTATAAACTGAGCTCATTTCCTTGTGAATTCAAGCAAGCACGAAGTCCTCTCCTTTTTGTTAAAGAAATCAGATAAGTTGCTGATTGGAGTGAGATATTCCTATTTTCATTTATTTATTTTTAGCATTAATCGTCTGGGTTAGTGAGCGAGTCTTGGTTGAAAAGGAGTTAAAAATACAGTCAAAGAGATTTTCTTTCCTCCTCTCTTCCTGTGGATCATGACCTTTGCTTTTTTCAACTTCCTCAATTTAGATTCAGTAAATTGTCATAGAGTGCCACAACACCTGCTTCGGTATTTGAGAAATTGACTTTTCCTGCAAATTACCCTGACCAGTGACCTTGTCTTAGCTACCAAAGGGTTTGGAGAAAGAGGGAGGCTGTATGTGTGGCCGGGCCCCAGCCCACGGTTGGTATTTAGCTCTTTGAAGTTCACAGTTATCTATTTAATGTACAGACATTCTGAAACAAATGCCACATTATAATCAGCAACCGGAAAAACCCAACTATCACCTCTTAGGGAAGTAACATTTGATCTTACAAGGGATGGACTATAGTACAATTTAAGGGTTTCCAATTATAATATTTTTTAAAGAGGGAGACATTTGGTAGATCTGCCTTTTTGTTGTGAGTAACTATCTCAATTAGGTATCAGTATAATTATTCAAGTTACATGACAGCGTAGAGATGTTCAGTCAGCTCTGGGTGTCTGTGTCTTTCAAAGGCGCTTCTTTCGGAGGAAAATTTAAGATCTGTACCTTCTGCCACTCAGGCATAGGAAGAGATCAAAGGCCACTGTTGGAAGCTCAAGAGGTAAAATTATATTTTTATCCTTTAGCTTTGATTATTGGTGGCGTATTGCATTTTTTAAAAAAATTAATTGCTCTGTCCAGCCAACAGGTGTTAGCCCTCAAGTGTGGGCCCAAGGGCTGGCTGCCGGGCAGGCAGCTTAAAGGCCCCATAACTCACCACAACCTTGAGCTCCCTCAAATTGGTCCAGGGGAAAACTCTAAAAGTACTTCAAGGCCAGATGACATGGGAACCTGTGTCCCTGTCAAATATCAAAGAAAAACACTTAGACTGTAAAAATGTAAACTTATAAAGCATGCACTTAATTTTGACAAGCTTTTAGTATCAAGTTGCAGATTTTAGGCAATAGAAGGCTTAGGCAAAAATCAGCCATAGGAAGCGGAACCTGAAAGCTCATTTAGAATTAAACGGGGAGCCCCTGACTCATTTTTTCCACATCTGTTCAGTTTAATTTAGACAAGGGAGTTTGATGCACAGTTGAGGGAATCTAATTCACTTTCTACCTGTGATGCTTGTAACTCCCAGGATCTTTCTTATTTTCCATGACGTTTCATGAAGGTTGACTGGCATTTTGTAATTGATTAAAACACTTTTAAAATATTGTTTCAAACATCGTCATGCTGTAAATGAAAACACAAGGGTTCCCCCGCCCCCTTAAACAATTGAAAGAGAAGGAAGGGCTTAATAAAATACTTGACCTCATACTGAGCTTAGAATGTCTCTAGAAAGCCTCATTTCATCAGGGCCATCTGTGCCACGTACGGATATGGATGTGACATGATGGAAGCTCTGCCACAAAGAACATCCAATGGTCACTTCCATGATGAACAGAGGGGCACTGAAGGACTCTGGGCAGCTTTGTTTTGTCTCCACATGTGCTGATATGTTGTGGGCATGTCAGCTTGTTGGGTTACAAGGTACTAATGAGGTTGAATAGTGAGTATGCCACAGTCACCTTTTACCTGCTGTCCTGTTTTCAACCTGTCATGAAAGACCAGCTGAACCCATGGGGCCCTGTTAGAATATCATAACCTCTCTATTCAGTGTCATGGATACCTCAGACTCACACTTCTCACTGTGTATTGAGAAGCAGAACGACCACCTTACAAAATGTCAAACTGAAAAAGAGACTGACAGGTCATCAATGTCGTGTGTTTGTATTGGTGGCCACTCAAGCATCCTCTGGCCCAGAAGTTCTGAGAGTTGATGAACATTATCACAGGAAGTAACCAATCCGGCTCAGGCCTGCCTTTGCGGCTGGGGAGTACACTATGTTTAAGGTTCTTCGGGATTTTAAAATACTTTGAGTGGAGGGTGAGCTGTATTCCTTACTTTCTCTGTCTTCCAAACCCCACCACTCCGAAAAACGCTGGCTCGGTGACCAGGCTGCTGATATCACAACATGCTTTCTCACATCGAAAAGAGGCGAAACTTCAGCATGTGAATTGTATTCTCCACAACATATGGTGGGGAAAACAGACAGTGGGGAGGGGAGTGATTTGTGACTGTTCATCCCAATGTGCGTTCTATTGTGTTGCCAAAAATGATAGACTTAAATAAATTGCTCTTTTTGGAATTTATGCTCGTGCCTTATTCTCATTTTTAAAAAATGAAAAAGAAAATCCTCATGTCCATGTAGAAATTCCCATTTATTTATGTGCCTCCCTGGCCTGCCCCCTCCTCCCCCGATTTCCTTACCCCAGCAGAGCCAAGGCATTTTGAATATGGAAACTGCACGTGCCTTTGCAGGCAAGATGAACAAGAAAAGGAGATGAGATAAAAGGGGAGGGAAGGCAATTAGTGTGGAATCCTAAACTCCAGATTCTTCTCAGAAATTTTTATGGCTTTTCTCAGGCAGCCAAGGAGTGACTGGATTTACTTAGAGCCACTATTAAGCCTGGTGCAAATTAATTTTTGTTGGTCTACATTTTCTGTTTTAATTTTGTCAATTGCAGCACCTATTGTTGAGAAAAAATTAGTACCTTAATGCTGTCTAAACATAAATCTCATCTTCAATTTGTTAACATTCAGCTGTGGTAAGAATAATTAGATGAAGTGTTTTTTAAGTATTATTTACAAATATGCTTGCAAAACAATGACTTAGACAGTCATTTTCTTTAATGGATTTAAAGACAGCCAAACAAAATCAAGAGAGTCTTGCCGTTCTTAATTTTATGGTTTGTGGCTGGGGGTAGAGCAGCGTGCCACATCTCTGATACAGAGCAGTACCATGCGAGCACATTATAGTGCCCTTCAGAGAAAGAAGCAGCAAATTAAGCCAGCATAAGATTTAGAATGCCTGTGGATCTGGGAAACATGCTGGAAACGATCCAGGGGTCACAGTGGACCAGACACAGAGTCACATATATAACCCTTAGGGTTATATATGGGCAGGGGGCAGGGAAAGATGTATGATACAAGATTGTAAAACTCAAAGTTTCGAATGAAACATTTAAGGGAAGAGTAAAACCCTAGCAGTGGTCATTTTGATCCAACTAATGAGGAATGATGAGGAAATGTTTGAGATACAGCAAAGCAGAATCATAAAATTTACAAGGGGTTCAAAAACTAGCAGACATGATGAGGAGCAGCAATGGGGCAGTGCAGAGATGCTGGGCATAGGCTGGGTTAGACTTCTGTAGAGAACAAGCAATGTCTTCCTTCTTGGCTCTCCCAAGCACAGCCAGTGCCAATGCAGGGGTCAGATCTTGGACAGATGACGTGAGGACCTCTCATGTTAATTGTGTTAGCCTCTTCAGCCTCGTGTCTACAGGTGAGGTAGACCTACCATCCCATCAGTCCCACACACCTCTCTTGGTTTTTGTGTTCCAGTCAAACTGAACCGGTCCCTCTTCTCCCAAAGCCAGCTGGCTGCATAAAGCATCTTCCCACGCATCTCCAACTGTACGAATTGTTCTAATGGCCTCCTCTTGCATGAAGCATCTCCTAAGCTCCCCAGACAGACTATCATTCCTTGAAATCTCCTCCCATCCCACAACTTTGTAGCTTCCTTTTCTTTTTGCCTTCTAGAACTTGCACAGCCAAAAATCCCATGGCTAGCTTTATTTAATTTTATGTCCTTAATAACCATTGTTTCCGTTTCACAAATGAAGAAACTGAGACACAGGGGGAGCCTTAGGCATGCATTTTAAAGGCAAACACAGTGACTTCAAAAAGCTCCCAAAAGTTCCAGGCACAGCTGAGCTAGTATCCAGGCTAACCTGGCAACCAGTTGCTTCTCATGAGGGCAGCTCTACCTAGAGCTTACAAGCGGGTATCAGCCAGGTGAGAAGCTGGCCCTACTTCACTCTCAACCTGAAATGTTGATGGCTTTGTACTTTTCTCCCCTTCTTTCTAGGCTGTGAGCTTATTTGGGGCTTCTGGTATTCCTCACTAACCTCTTCAGCTCTTAGCATGATTCTTCCTACAGAGCAGTCTTGAGTAAACTTTGTTGAATCAGACTTCTGAAAAGAAGAAAGATATTTTTCTTCTGTCCTGAAAAATATTTCATGCATCTGAGACAAAATATATTTAGAATAAATGTGCTTCCTAGGGGACATCAGAAGGTGAAATGAGGTTGAGTCCAGCCTGGTGACTAACCAGACAGGTACCAGGCTCCCAAACTTCCAGGGTCTTCAACAACCTCCCCTATAAGGTAAGCAGTTTATAAAAGATGATCTCCAAAGACATTGCTATTTCTGAATGCTGAGACAAACCCAACCAACCTCTTTCTAGTCTGATGCAAACTTTTCAGTTTGCCTATTCTTTTTAACCATTTGAATCATTTAATTTTTTCCTCTCAGTCCTAGGCAGCTAGCCCTAAAGGGTTTAGATAGTTTTACACAAACATGAAACAAAATTTCATAATTTTGAGTACAAGTGGCATTTCAAAATTGTAAATGTTTTGGGGCATTTTTGTGAGTAAAAACAAAATGGTAATTTCAGTTGTGCATCATAAATTAGATGTTCTAGCATAATCCAGTGCAAGGATTCAGAAGATGTTGAATAATGGCTGTGTGATTACATTAGGGAAATCCCCAGGCTTGCTAAACCTTGAACTTGGCTGCATTTGAATTTCGGACATTTATTTGACCATATTAACTGTAAACAGATCAAGATGATACAGATTAAGTATTCTCTTATGAAGGTTTGCTGTTTAAATAAAAAGGAACCATTTCTTTCTAAATAAATGAACTGTCACCACATAATGTGAGTCTCTTCTTTGCAATCCATTGTACCCTCCAGTGCAGAATTCATCTGCCTATTGTGCTTCCTTCTGTGTCTCTCCTTTCCCCACTGACCTTTAGGAGCTCTCTCACCCTGCCAAATAAAATCCCAGTCTCACCTGTACTTCCTCATGGGCGCCTCTTACCACTATGTCCCTCCCTAAGCTCCCTTCTTGGTGATGGTCCTAGAGGCATTTCCAACATTAGCCCTCAAAATAAGGTGTAGACTCACCTTTTTCCTTTCCTCCTCCCTTCTCTTTGAGTGAAATCTCTTCCCCCTTCTTCATCTTAGGCCATTTTTCTACCACTCACTTGGCACTTCCTCCCCTTCTCTTCTGTAGGTCTCACCCCCTCCCCTGGATTGGAAGCTCCTGGACAGAACAGACTGAGACTTCTTGCTCCCAACAATTGCCTTAGACACAGGTGATGGACAACAAATAATCCCTGGGAATGAACAGGAAGGGCAGCCTTGGCCTCATTGGGAAATGGTTTCTATACACCATGATGCCTTGGATCTACTGGTCAGCCATTACTGAGTTCCTCAATTAACTCAGTATTACACTCTGCCAGTCTTCAACTCCTTACTCTCAAACTTGTATCTTTTTTATCGGAATTTTATAAAAGTTATCTCATATTTACCATATTGTTTTGGTTCACTTTCTTCTTTGGTAGATGCTATATTTGAATCTCTTAAATCTGTACATAGCAACCAAACTAAATGAAGATTCTCCATGCTGTATCTCCAAGAGAAAGCTCCACGACCAGTTAATTCCACTATGCTCTCTGCCTCCCTCCTACATCTGCATAGGTAGGCAGATGGTGGAGACTCGACCTGAGGAATGTTTCTATCATGTGAGTTTTTTTTGTGCCCCAAGAAAAATTCAGCTACAGTGTATTCTGCCTATAATTCAGAGTCAGAAGGGGTGCCATATCATTTCATTATGACATGTTCCTCACGATGGTCCCCATGTTTCAGCGTGCTGCACATGCAGAGGCAGGTAGAGAAAACACTACGGGGCTTAGCCTCCATTGCACAAAAAGAATCTGAAATTCAAAGGAGATGCCATTTCTCCAGCTTGGGTCCAGATGAGGATTCAGAATATAACTCAAGACTTTCAAAAGATGATTCATGAGTTGCAGGAATTATGGTGCGGTATTTTTGAAGGGGTTGGAGAAGCAGTAAATTCCCATTCCTCTCATTGATTCCAAACAAGTATTCTCATGGTTGCATCCTGGAAGCATTACAGCAGGTAAAATATTCTCTTTGGAGAGGATGGGGAAGAAAGCCTTCTGAAAAGATTAGTTTTCATTACGTATTTTCCAGAAAAAAGAATTATTTATTTTGCAGTAGGAAAACAAATGTGCCAATTGTTTAGTATAAATTTTTGGTGGATTCTATGTTTTGTTCTGATTTTCATAGAACCATTTCCCTTTCTATAAAACTGGATGGTGGGTGGCGCCTGTGGCTCAGTGAGTAGTGCGCTGGCCCCATATAGCAAGGGTGGCAGGTTCAAACCCGACCCTGGACAAACTGCAACAAAAAAATAGCCAGGGGTTGTGGTGGGCGCCTATACTCTCAGCTACTTGGGAGGCTGAAGCAGAAGAATTGCCTAAGCCCAAGAGCTGGAGGTTGCTGTGAGCTGTGATGCCATGGCACTCTACCAAGGGCAACAAAGTGAAACTCTGTCTCTAAAAACAAACAAATAAACAAAAAAACTGGATGGTAATATTTGCCTTCCCTTCTTTACAGAGTGTCTAGCAGGATCAAGTAGGATAATGGATAAGAAATTACATAAGGAAGTATAAAGAAGTCTAAATATAAAGGGGTTTTGTTTCTATTTAGTAAAGGTTTTTAAGTAGTCTTAATGATTAAAGAATTCTTTTAAAATTTTTCTTGCTATTTATCTTCATACTTCACTTCTAGATTTGCCTCATTTTTGTCACATTTGTTTTCCTTCTGTGCAATCTATACCTTCAAAATTATTTTTTTAAAGAAAAATATTTTAAAATAACAATAGTGAGAATTTCAGCTTCTGAGAGTATAAAGTATATGTACTTTCTTCTATTTTTCCTTTTAAATACAACTAAAAGTCATGGACTTTATATACAAACAAAATCTAAGAAGACATTGAAGATAAGGGGGAAAAAAGCAGACAGGCTAGGAACGAGGAGACCTGAGTAACAACAGGGTGATGAGTCCTCCAAATTTCTTTTTGCTTCATATATCTCAGTCTAGGTGCTAGAGAAGAACTGGAAATGCCAACAGGGAGACAGACCTAAAAAGCCCCAACAAAAGCCTGCTCTCTCTAACAAGCAGACAAAGAAAGGAACAGCCTAGCACAAAAAGAAAATTTTTGGTAAACAACCACTCTACTGCAATAATTATCACAGAAAACACTGTGGCCCTACCTCTATCAAGGACAACAAAAGCCAAGTGATAAACCTAGACTTCCACCCACATCAGGCTGTAAAGAAGCATCCAAAACCTGCTTATGCTCCTGCTACTAGTGTGGTCTTGAGAGATGGGACCTTCATCACTGCCAGGCCCCCACCAACTCCATCATGTCCCTGTGGTATCAGTAAAAAACCACATAAGAAGCCTGAATTTCAACTCCTTCTTGGCAGTAATGAGGTGCCCCCACCCCACTGGGGCAATGCAGAGGAAACTGAAGAGTCAGGAACTTCACAACCTTCCAGCATTAAGGCCCCCTGGGGTGTCAGTGAAAGCGTAATAGAAAGAGAAAGAGAGAACTCTCACACCCACCCAGCACTAACATCCCTACCTGGCCATCATGAGGCAATGCCCCCTCTTTTCCTGAAAGATCAGTGTTGTCAAAAAAAAAAAAAAAAAAAGCCAGCTAAAACAAAAGCCTTATGTAAGATCCAGAATCTTAAGACATTATATTCAAAATGTTCAGTGCTCAGTCAAAATTACTCATCATACCAAGAATCAGGATGAATGAAAAAGACATTTAATAGATGCTCACACTAAAATAACAAATATATTCAAATTCTCTGACTGAGATTTTTAAAGCAGCCATAATAATAAGATTTTTGTAATTATGAACAACCTGAAAATATTAAACAATAAAGTTTCAACCAAGCAGTAGGTCATATAAAAGAAATTAAATAAAAATTTTATAACTGAAAAATTCAGTAACTTAAATAAAAACCTCTATATATGCTCTCTGTGCAGCAAAATGAAGAGTATAGAGAAAATAATAATTGAAGATAAATTAATAGAAATTACTTCATCTTAACAACAGAGAAAAGTTAAACTAAAAATAAATGAGCAGAGCCTCAGGGGTTTATGATACTTCAACAAAAGATCTACTATTTGTGGTATTGAGCTCTCAGATGGGAAGAAGAGGGTAAAGTTGAAAAGGGTATTAGAAGAGATAATGACCAAAAACATCCCAAATTCATCAAAACATATAAATTTCCAGTTTTACCAAGCTGAGTGAACCCCAAAACAGAATAAGCCCTCAAATATCCACATTAAGACACACAGTTAAACCTCTTAAAACTTAAGACAAAGAAAAAAACCTTAAAAATAGCAAGAAAGAAGTGATATCTCTAGGAGGATAACAAACAATTCTAGTGGCAGTGAGTTCCTCATCAGAAACCATGGAGGCCAGAAGAAAGTGGCATAATACTATTCAAGTGCTGAGAGAATTGTCAACTTAGAATCCTATATCCAGGAAAAATTTTATTCAGAAACGAAAGAGAAATCAAAATATTTTTAGATGAAGAAAAATAAAGATAATTTGTTGCCAACGGATCACCCATAAAAGAATAGCTAACAGAAAGTTTTTTAACAGAAAAGAAATGATAAAAGAAGTAATATTTGAAATTACCAGTAACAGAAAGGGGCATTATATAATGTGAAAGGGTCAATCCATTAGGAAGAAAGAAAGAATATAGCAAGCAAAAATATGGGTAAATTCAATAGACTTTCTTTCTCCTTTTGAGTCTCTTAAATTATGTTTGATGGTTGAAGCAAAAATGATAACACTGTCTTATGTGGTTCTAAAGAAAGCATTTAACACAATCTTATTATATGAGAAAGGATAGATGTATATAAGGGAAAATAATGTTTCTACACTTCACTCAAACTGGTAAAAAGTTGACACCAGTAGACTACATTATAAATAAAAGTATAATACCTGGAGCAACCACTTAAAAAGCTATACAAAGAGAAACATTCAAAACACTATAGACAAATTAAAATCGAATTCTAAAAAATGTTCAAGTGAACCTCCAGAAGGCAGAGAAAAGAAACAAAATCAAACAGAAATGAAAAACAGCAAGAACAAGCAAAAATAAAATAAAATAGGAGACTTAATACCTAACATATCAATAATATTCTTAAATGTAAATGATCTAAATATAACAGTTAAAAGATCTACAGATTTGGAGAGTAGATTAAAAAGCATGGCCAAAGTATATTTTCTCTACAAGAAACTCACTTCAAATACAGGGTGGCCATAAAGTTTGTGTGCAATTTAAAATTGTGTATAACAAACTAAGCAAGTTGAAAGTAAAAGAACTGAAAAAAGATACATCATGAAAATATATCAAAGAAAATCAAGGTTTCAGAGTGAAGAAAATTAGCAGTGACAGAGAAGGATATTATATAATGATGAAAGGGTCAACCCATTAAAAAGACATAGTCATTCTTAATGTATATGTACCAACAACAATGCTGCAAAATATGTGAAACAAAAACTGATAGAACAAAAAGGAGAAATAGACAAATACAAAATTATATTAGAATACTAACACCTATTCCAATAATTAATAAAAGAACTAGACAGAAAATTATCAAGGTTATAGAAGAACTCAACAACACCATCAAACATTAGGATCTAACAAATATTTAGAAAACATTTCACCCAACATTAGCAGAATTCCCATTCTTTTTAAGTGCCTGTGGAATATATATCAAGACATACTACATCTTGGGCTATAAAATAAACCTTAACATTATTTAAAAGAATCAAAATCAAACAGAGGTTGTTCTGTGACCAATAGAGATCAATGACAGAAAGATAAGAGGAAAATCTCTGAACATATGGAAACCACAAAACACATCTCTAAATAACTCATAGATAAAAGAGATGTCTTCTAGGAAATCAACACATACATAAAAGTTAACAACAGGAAAACATAGTACATCAAAATTCATGGGACACAGATGAAGCAGTGCTGAGAGGAAAATTTATGTACTAAATGCCTATTTTAGGAAAGAGGAAAGTCTAAAATCAATAATCTAAGCTTCCATCTCAAGAACCTAGAATAAGAAGAGCAAAATAAACCTAAAGAAAGAAAATATTAAAGAGAAGAGTAGAAATCAATGAAATTAATAGCAGAAAATCAATAAAGAAAATCAATGAAACAGAGAGCTGACTATTTGAAGAGATAAATAAGATTGACAAACCTCCAGCAAGACTGATGAAGAGAAAGAGCAGGCATAAATTACCAATATCAGGAATGAAACCTGGAATATAGCTACAGATGTTGAAAACATCAAAAGAATAAGGGAATACTATGTCAAATTCTACATATATAAATTTGGCAATTTAGTTGAAATGGGCTGATTACTTGATAAAAGAAACAAGCTACCACAACTCACCCAATATAAAATAGATAATTTGAATAGCCCTGTTAAGGAAATTAAATTCTTAATTTTAAAATTCTAAAAAAGATATACCTTGGCCCTGAGGGTTTTACTGGAGAATTCTACCAAGCATTTTTAGAATTAATCAATTCTACACAATCTCTTCTAAATAATAGAAGGGGATGGAACACTTCCCAATTTTACTTATGAAGTTTGTATTACTCTGATAGCAAAATAAAAAATAACCAGATAGTACAAAAAAAAAAAAAAGAAGAAGAAAGAAAAAAGAAAACTATGCACTAATATTCTTTATGAGTAGAGATACAAAAATTTTTAACAAAGTATTGGAAATTATATGACATGATTAAATGGAACTAATTTCAGGAATGCAAGGCCAATTCAATATTTGAAAATGAACTAATTTCAGGAATACAAGGTAATTAATTGATGCACTTGACAAAATTCAACATCTATTTATGAGAAAAAAGAAACCTCTCAGAAACCAAGAGAGAATCTTCAATTTGATAAAAATCATCAATTAAAAACCTATAGTTCTTATATTTAATGATGAAAGGATGATATTTTACCCATAAGCTCAGGAGCAAGTCAAGGATGTCCACTTTCACTGCTTTTATTCAACATAATACTGAAATTTGTAGCTATTGTAATAAGGCAAGAAAAGAAAAGAAAAAACATAGATATTGGAAAGGAAGAAATAAAACTTTTCCTATTTGCAGATGACATAATCATCCACATAGGAAATTCCAAGGAATCTACAAAAAATAATCCTAGAACGATTATAATAAATGAGTTCAGCAAGGTTACAAGATGCAAGATAAGTATGTAAAAATCAATTTTAGTTCCCTATACTGACAATGAACACAATATCAAAATTAAAAATACAATACTATCTAGGTGTCTAGGAGGCTAAGTTGGGTGGGTTGCTTGAGCTCACAGGTTTGAGACCAGCCTGAGCAAGTGCAAGACCCCATCTCTAAAAATAGCCAGGCACTGTAGTGGGCACTTACAGTCCCAGCTACTCAGGAGGCTGAGACAAGAGGATCACTCGAGCCCATGAATTTGAGATTGCTGTGAACTAGGACATCACGATACTCTACTGAGGGTGAAAAGTGAGACTCTGTGTCCAAAAAATATATAATACTATTTATTTGTTCCCATTTCAAAAACATAAAATACTTAATTGTTAATCTAACAAAATACATGTATGCTGAAAACTACACAATGCAAATGAAAGAAACCAAAGAAGTAAATAAATAATATGACATACTTTATCCATGGATTAGAAGACTCACCATAACAAACATGCCAATTCTACCCAAATCAAGGTACAGGTTTAACATAATTCATATAAAAATCACAAGATTTTTTCTTTTTGTAGAGATAGTCAAGTTTATTCTGAAATTTACATGAAAAAACAAAGCAATAGTTTAAACAAACTTGAGAAAGAAAAAATAACATGGAAGAATCCACCTACCATATTTTAAGAGTTTTTATATAACTGCAGTAATCCATACTATGTAGTTGATGCTGACAGACAGACGCATAAATCAATGGAACAGAATAGAGAACCCAGAAACAGACCTACACAAATATACCAAACTGATTTTTGACAAAAATACAAAAGCCAATTCAGTGGAAGAAGGACAGCCTTGAAAATAGCTGGTGCTGGAGTAACTGGACAACCATAGGAGGGAAAAGTAATCTTGACATAAACCTCACACCTTATCCAAAGTTAACTCAAAATGTATCACTAACTTTAGTGTAAAATATAAAATGAAAACTTAAAATGGATTTTGAAGGGTTTTTTTCCTTAGAAAAAAATAGAAAAAATTTCAGAATCCAAAGCAAATAGTTATTAGACTTGACATCAAAGTCACATATCACAAAAGGAAAATTTGATACATTACACTTCAACAAAATTAAAAACTTTTGCTCTGTAAAAGATTCTATTAAGAGGATGTAAAGACAAGCTACAATGTAGAAGAAAGCATTTGCAAACGACATATCTGACAAAGGAGTAGAATATATAAAGTAGTCTCAAGATTCAATAACAGAAAAGCAAAAAAGCAACCAAGTCAATTAGAAAATAGAAAAAGGAAATTTCACTAAGGAGGACATACAGATAGTAAATACATGCATGAAAGGATAATCAACATTATTAACCACTAGGGAAATGCAAATTAAACTTCAAAGAGATAGCACCACACATCTGTCAGAATGACTAAATTAAATTATTATAACTCTGAGTGTTAGAGATGATGTAGACAAATGGATCACTCATACATTTCTGACAGGAATGTTAAATGATGCAGCCAGCTTGGTACTTTCTTTAAAAATGAAACATGCACTACCATATAACCCAACAATTATACTCCTGGGATTTTAAGGCAGAAAAATTAAAACTTACATTCATACAAAAACTAATAATCAAATGTTTACAGGAACTTTATTTGTACCAGCTGAAAACTGGAAAGGACCCAACTATTCTTCAACAGATAAACTGTGGTACACTGATACCGTAGAATATTACTCAGGATTCAAAAGACATGAACTCATGCTTTACACAACAATCTAGAATGAATCTCCAGAGAATTATTCTGAGTGAAAAAAAGTTGGTATCATAAGGTTATATGCTGCATGACTGCATTTGTGTAACACACTTAAATGACAAAATTATAGACATAGAGAACAGATTAGTGGTTGCCATGGGTGAAGGGAGGGGGCAAGATGGGAGAGGTAGAAGTGTCCTGTGTCTTGACTTTATCAACATCAATGTCTTATTTGCGATACTGTACTCCAGTTTTTCAAGTCACTGAGGGAAACTGGGCAAAGGGTACAAGAGATCTGTGTTATTTTTTAACAACTCCATTTGAATCTAGAATTATCTCAAAATGAAAGTTTGATTTTTAAAAACCAGAAAAGGGTTTATAAAGCTGTAAGACGGGACAATGATATTTGAGAAATAAAATTCTAAAAAATAAAAGAAACCAATAAAAGCATGCCAACTTAAAAAAACATAAAGGTAGGCATGAGAGAGGAAGTTATGAAAACAAGAAATCAAAACACTAATAATAATGTTCCATTTCAGAGGTTCTTCGGTTATCTACGACTTGCTAGAAGTTGCTATGTTTTAGCTATCAGCTTTGTAAAGGAACAGAAAAGCAACATTATTTCTATCCCTTCTGTTCCTTCCACTTTACTCCTATCTCAACAACATGCTGTGATTGCTACAGACATTTATGAGTTATTAAATTTATAGTTATTATTGTAATAACCTGAAGACACATACAATACAGTGATAAGATTACATTTATAGGCAGTATCTACCTTAAATACAGATAAAGTCTAAAATCATTGAAAGATAAAAACATTGAAAAACAGTAATTCTGATGTACCTGATTATGATAGATTGAAGTGACTATGGTTTTGTTGCTTTTTTTTAAACATACCTCCCATCCAGAAGTGAAGTTTATGTTCCCCCCTCTTAAATCTAAATGGCCCCTATGACTGCTTTGGCCAATAAAGAAGCTATATTGTGCCAGTTTCCAGCCCAGGCGTTAAGAAACCAACAAATTCTACTTCCTGTCTCCTACAATTCTTGCTCTGAAGGGAGCCAGCTGCTGTTTATATAAGACTGGCTCTCCTAAGGCCACCATTCTGTGGGGAAGCCCAAGCCAGTCAGGCGGAAAGGTTGAGTGGAAAAACAGATGTCAGATTAGCCCCACCTCTTCCAGCCTTGCAGATCTGTGCTAGACACATGAGTGAAAACGTCATTCTGGACACCTCATGCCATAAATTGTGATGTGGATAAGAGCCAAGGAACACAACCCAGAGTCAGAACCGAAGTCCTTCGCATATGATCCTCAGTGAGCTGTGCCAGCAATCTTTAGCCATTTGAGTCATTCTAAACAGAAAGGAGACACCTCTACTTACAAAATCATGAGCAGGACAAAGTGGTGGTGGTTTTACTCACTGATTTGGAGTAGTTTGCTACACAGCAATACATAGTTATTAATAAGACACTGATATATACAGGTACTAAGCATTAACTCAGGTGTCCTCATGGTGTTTAAGTTGCTAAACTTTGGAGTCAGGCTGAACTGAGTTTGAGACTAGTCTCTGCCTATTATACTAGTTGTATAGTTTTGAGGAAGTTGAACTCCCCAAGCTTAGTTTCTTCATCTGTTAGACGAGAAATGATAATCATACCTACCTCATAGGGTTCAGATTTCATCTCCTCCACGATACGGGTTTGAGAGCCTTTCCATTCTTCCTTGAAAAAGGACATTTCCTAAATGATCTATTTCTTTACAAATATAGATTTTTCTGCTCATAACTATTATACCCATGCAATGATCTTTAGTATACCTAAGTGTTTATGTTTGTAAAAATGTATGTTACTATTGCCAATTTTATTGTGTATGATGATCTATGAAGTGTTCTGTCAAAGAAATATCCTTTTAAAAATGTAAACAAATGTATGTTTGAAATTATTGTCCAGAATTACATTTTCAGAATTGTGATTTTTTTTCAGGATTTTCAACTTTAGGGATTTTGATCTTTTGAGATGTCAACATTTAGGATTATAACCCAAACCCAGTATAAAGGGATTGAGAGACTAATGCCCTGAGAGCAGCAGTTCCCAGTCTGAATCATTCATTCATTCAACAAACACTCATCTATCTTAAGAAAGAGTCAGGCCCTGAGGAATCAGCAAAGCATATATGATCAATGATTGCTGGCAACATGTAACTTGTGGGGAGACCATTGTCAACCAATCAACTCATGAGTAGACGTAAAATCCCACATATGGTAAGTGTCTCTGAGGACCTGTAGCTGGTGCTATGCAAAAGGGCCCTTAACACGTCTGAGGGAATGGGAGGCTGAAGTGGACTCCCCTCAGAAATAGCCATCACATGGGGCCCATGGAAGACCTTAACAAAATGGACTTCTGGAACCAGAATCCGGATTGGAATAAATCAAGGAGCAGGTAGAAAGAGTGGAAATGGAGGCAGTGAGTTGAGACAACTCCTGAGGAAGTTTGGTTGTGGAGTCAGGGTGGTAGCTGGTGAAGGCTGGGAACCAAGAAAGGATTCCTTTTTCTTCTATGAGATTCAAACTTATTTAAAAGCCAACAAGAAAGATCCATTTGAGAAAACATTGACTATGTGAGAGCAAACCCACAATTATCTAATAATGCAGGTTTTCTGGGAGGACAGCAGGAGGTTGGAATCAAAGGCGTGCGTGTAGGACTTGGTTTTAAACAGGAAAGATGGCTTTAATTACTGTAAAACAGGAAAGGAGGTGAGAGGAAGAGAACAGATGTGGGTGCACGTCTATGTCTGGAATGTGAGAAATGGGAAATTCTCAGCTGAAGGTGGCTATGTTTTCTGCGATGTAGGGAAAAGTATGGTGAAGGTTTGGAGGTATTTGGGGTCAGAGACTTGCACTTTCACCCAAGTGACAGCAGCCACTCTATTTGAACAGAGGTAATTTAATGTAAAGAATTGTTAATAAGAATAAAAGGCTATTAGTGAAGCAAATGAAAGGTTAAAAAAATAATTCTAAGCCAATCACAGAGATGACTGTGCCCTATTCCTTTGAGGGGATAGTAAATTTAACCATTTTTTAACAGTTGAACATGTTGACAAATTCTGATTTCTCGTTGTTCTAAAAGATGCTTCAATAAACACCTTTGTGCATAACAGCTTTTCTGTGCTCAGAATTATTGGCACTGAAAAAATTGACTCTGAGGGAATTGTTATGTCACAGGTATAGCTTAAGAAAATGTGGGATGGTTGTTAGACCTGGAAAAATGCCAGCAAGAACCACACTGAATTATACTGGGTTGTCCAGTGGGTGGGGCCCCTGGAAGCCCAAAGCAAGAGGGAATTTTTTCTTTGCTCCTTGGTGCAACAACAGGGTTTTATCTGTCCCAGGTGTTAGTACCTTGGTCAAGCCCCATAGATGGTAATGTGAGTCTTACATAGAAGGGGGTTGATGGACAGAGGTCTTTCCCTTATGAAAATTTTGAACCTATGTTTTCAGCACAGAGAGACGTCTGAAGAACACAGCTCTGCTGCAGCTCCTGGGTTTGCCACTTTGGGACCATCTGGACCAAATGCTGTAGTCAGGGAATCCGTTTTGTCACTGGCAGCGGGGATGGTGATAAATCGCCCCTTCAGTGTGGACTGCTCTTCCCTGTGGGGGCTCATTCAAAGTCCCTTTGGACCCCCAGCAGAAGCTGTGCTCTAAGTGGCCCCCTGTATTGTGCAGGTAGAGGCAATAGCCAGCGGGTTGTAGTTTATTAAGGAATATGGGGCCATTTACTCCCTCAAGCTGAAAAAAATCAGGGATGTTTTTGTTTTGTCCAATTATTGCTGTAAAATATTTATTGTATAAGGACTTACAATGTCAAAAACTTGTTTTCTAAAACTCCTTTCCATATGAAAGGAGAAGTGAAAAGAAAAACTGGTTGAGAGTCTTTTTTGACTTTTTCAAAGGTGGGACATCCTTGTGCCAAGCCTCTGAGTGAGAAAACATGGCAGCGTGCATAGTAGGAAGACAAAGTCATCTCAAATACTGAAACAGGACGGAGGCGTACTCTGCTCCATGGTCCTTGGGGGAAAATCCATCCCCTGGCTTTCGAAATAAGTAAGTGGAACATTCTGGCAGGAGAAAACATGGAGAGCATTTGCTACTTCCCTTTCTCACAGAATTCCTCAGCAGACCTCTAGTACCTTTCCTAAGCCTACACAACGTGACTGGGAATTCAAATTTGGCCAGAAAGAATTGAGCCTCGCCGTCCTCAGCAAGGGCTTAACAGGTTGCTTTGCGGATCTCCCCATTGGAGGCTTTGCTGAATGAAATCACTTGAAAACAGTCCAGTCAATGACAAAGCGCTCTTGGCAACAAAGCCTTTGCGAGTCAGTTGAAAATGAACTCTTCATCCTCTGAGACAAACCCCTGGGCCACCTGGGTCAATAATTATGGAGTTGTTTGGGCTGGAAGGAGCTTTGCCTGGGTCATTTAGTCCATTCCCATGCACTGCAGTGGGATCAAGTTCATTACTCTAAACAACCTGTAATAAAGAGATCCCACCTTTTGCTCAGAATAGCTCCAGGGATGGAAATTCCACTTTCTTTGGCAGTTTGTTCCCTTGTTTTGCTTGTTCTCTAGTCTGCACAACCCCTGTCTTTTTTCTTTGTTATTTTTCCCCCCAACTTCTTCAAGCTCTGAGCCCATGTTTCCCTCCTGTAACTTAAGCCAGGGAAAGTGATTCGATAACATCTTCTCACCTTTTGTGAAACTGCTAGAAGGCCCTGTCTTCCATCCTCTTCTTCAGACAGAACACGGTTCAGGCTCTTAACTGTTCTGTCTTCCAAATGCTGAGTAGTTTGGTTTTGTTTGTTTGGGGTTTTCTCCACCCCTTAGGCAAAGTCTCTAAAATCACTGCATCTTCAGGAAAAAAAAAAAAAAAAAAAGCATCTGCTGGCAGCGACTAGGAGACGTGGATGGTCCCTTCACCTTCTGGTTCCTAGGAATTTGTGGTTTCAGTGGTGGTCCTTAAAGTGTGAGTTCAGGACAGGATTTCAGATGGAATTACCCTGAAACAATTGCTCTGCATGGATATTCAAGGGATTAGGAGGGCAACTTTACTATTCAGTGTTGATTAAAACACAAAAGTGAAAGACAATCCCAAGGACGCCCCCACCTCCCCTGATAAATAAAGCTCAGAGCTGTTAATTTCCTCCCTGATTCAATCTCTCTTTCTCTTCTCCAGACCTTTCCTCAGCTCCCCACCCACCCACACATCCACAGCTGCCCTTGGGTAAACCCTGTGCTTCCTTTGAAGTTCAGCTGTTTCCATCCAGGCAGCTGGACAAAAAGCCGAGTGAGGCGCCTCTTGGCCTCCTCTGGGATGGCCTGGGCTCCGAACTGCACTCTGGGGGCCTCAGAGCTAATCTGAACCCTGTTTCATCTTCCTGAGCATCAGTTCCCAAGGTAGGATGTGTGACTTGTCTTGTCTCTGCTTCCTCTCCAAGGCACCCAGTCCTAAAGAACTTTGGCTTCTGGAAAGTGTAGGGTCCCCAGTTGGGACAAATGGTCTTAGTTGTAATACAGGTCAGAACCCACTCAATGTCCACCCCCTCTCTGAGCTGCCAAGCCCCATCAGCAACCTTGTCCTCTCTGATCCCCCTCTCCTCTGGGTCTTTGCTTCTCAGCAAGAGGCCCACGGTCCTAGCATCAGGATCAGCTGAGGAACTTGGAGAAAACGCATACCCCAGACTCAGCAAATCAGCATCCCTGGGGAGGGGAGCAAGTGTCTTATCCGCCTCCCTCAGGTTCTGCC